>JAGKQL010001921.1:0-33876 GCA_018398635.1 Cyprinodon brontotheroides | reverse complement strand
AAAAAAGAAAATAGGAGCATTGTAAAGTACTCTTAACTTTTGTTCCAAGTTGTAGAAGAAACGTTTGTCTGATGTCTGTGTTTAATGCTAAACCTGTTGGCAGATTCATTATCTAGAGTAAGATCTCCTCATCAGGCAATTTGTTTCTCCCCACTAGTGAGGACAGTTACATCGTGACAGACTACGCCCTGAGGCATCAGATCCAGGTGGGAAACAGTAAGCCGGAGGATGTCAACCTTTCCCCGTTGAAAAGTCCCACCAGCATGCTGGTCTCACGGCAGGCCAACGCAAACTATCTCTTCCGGCTGAGTTTCCATAGCAACCACTCCCGTGAAAAGGTGGTGAGGATCCTTGGAACAGAGTTGCAGTAAGTGCCTTGTTTTATTGAATTGAATTAAGCTCTTGGTTTCCCTCACATTTTACATTGGAACATACAACTCATGCATCCCTTGTGGAAACAAATGTAGGAAGATGTCTCTTCTGTGACTGGACTGGAATTATACGCATTGTAGTTAATGAACTAAAACTGTAAAAAAAATCACTGAAGCATAAAATTGTTTTTCATGTTATTTAGTCTTAAGTGAGCAGTTCCTTTTTAAAGGAGCAATATGTGCAGCCAAAATCCTGCAGGAGAAGTAAACACTGTCTGAAGTCTGTAAGCTGTTAAATGACCTTTTAGTAACATCATCTCTTCTCATGCAGCAATTAGACTATAAAGTGAGGATGTTCAGATTACATAACCCAAACAAAGGAAGGGGAACTGCTATACATCAGCCTTCTTATTCATTAACATGCATGGATACACAAACACACAAAGCGCTGTACACTATAATCATCTGCTGTGTTTCATGGCTTCGTTAAAGGAGTTTATTACAGACAGAAGGCCTGTTTCTTCTGCTTCTTATGCAGTGGCAGATCTAGTTATTTTGGGGCCGCAGGCAAACTAAGCACCTTCCTCCAAGTCTGCTTGTAGTCGCAGTAGGCCCTGGATGTGACATATTTTGCTGGGCTCATGCCGAGTGTTCATACTGCAATACTGTGACTAGGCAGCAGGGCAACATTTAACTGTAGTCCCTCCCCTGGCCTGAGGCCGGGCCTGCAGCGATCCTGCTGCCCGGTATCCCTCTATTTCCTGTCTTTGGCAAAGAAATTATCCACAGTACACACTTTACTTTAAACTATTGTGACTCAAATAACAAAAGTAGAAGGATTTTATTAAGAATTTTTTTAAGTAGTTAGAATTTTTTTAAGTAGTTAAGGATGAAGAGTTTACGTTTGGGAAAAAAATTGTGAAGGAGATAATGAAGTGTTTGGGATATTTAGAAAAGCCTAGACTACAAATTTGCACATTGTAATAAAAATAAGTTATTTTTAAAATCAGATCATCAGAAATTAGTATGAAGTTGATCTTTTAAATGTTAGTCAAAGTAAGGTCTAGTAATATCTTAAAAGACATTTGTCAATTTCTTTTGTTGCCTTACTACATCTTACAGCTTAGTTAGTTCTCCAGTTTAAGGGGAGCTCAAACAGCCCTAAAGTTGCTCTCTGGGTTACATGACTCATTTAGCGATGGTTTCAACCCTGGACGCCCAAGTACATAAAATACTGTAAATAAAACCATGTGCATGTCTTGCTTTGAGTCCAACTGTGTCTTTGGTTAATTAGTTTATTTTAAAGAAGTTCACACATTACATTACGATTACGTTTCACATAAAAGTTAAGCAGCAAACAAATGAAAAGTACATTTGTGATTAATTGTTATGGTTTATTTCTTTTTAATAATGCATCTATAAACAAGTCAGAGTTAATTGTTCCTATTCAGTATGAAAAATATGGAAGAGAAGAGGGTTACTGTTGAACTTACTGCTATTTCTTACTGGCACCAGTAGATTTGTTACATTTCACTAGTTTATTGTGCAACACATTTTTTGTCTACATGTATGTATACATGTAGACTTCTATCCTTTGCTTACAGTATAAGTCCACTCCTGCTCTTATGTAGCTGGAAAACCTGTACTGATTACACAAGCTGCGATTTTCTGCTATAGAACTGAATCATGTGAGTAAAAATGATGGTACAAAACTCTAAATTCTTTCTAATTATTTATTTTAAATGAATGTGAGAGAAAGCAGAAGCATGCACAGTGGAGAAACTTGCAAACTATATGCTGAAAAGATCGCAGGGTCTCTTTCTGTCAGGCAGTACTGCCACCGTGCAGCCCCTTACTACTATTATTATTATTATTATTATTATTATTGACAATGTAGAATGAACTAGTCAGGAGGAAATTGAGTTATTGTTTTAAATCACTTAATCTTCACTCCGTACATTTTTCTCTTTTAAATATTAGAGGAGAATACATTTGACTCCAAAGAAAATATGAAACTAGACAGGTACTGGTTCATGTTGTTGACATCACCTAAATGTAATCTTCTTTCTCAACCGTCCTTTCTGCTGCATGAGTTGTTGTGGAAAACCCCGAGACCCCCCTCCTTTGGGGGTGCTTGGAACATGCAGCTAAAGATGTGTGTGTCGCTTTACTCACTAAAATACTGAATGAGCAGAGAAGAATCAGTGGGGAGACCCTGGCAGCTGTCCAGAGTTATAGTGGCACTAGGCTTTGTTTTAAGCAGTTGTTTAGCAACAGACTGCAGCTAATCTGGCCGTTTCCCACGACTGTGCCCCCACCTACTCTGTGCTGTTTTACTTCTCCTGATCCTTCGACACATTGCCCAGAGTGTCTGTGCCTCTTCTTCCAAAAAGAAGACTATGTGAACCTGTTTGTTTTTAAAGACTCTGTGGTTATCCAAGTTTAGTAAAAATTGCACAACAGGAAGTCTTGTCTCAGCAGACTGTTGGGGAGTTATAATAATAATAATAAAGCAGACTAGACAATTAAACTTTGAACACAATGTTAAAATATATTATTTCTTCTAGAAATAGATAATAGGTTTTATGTGAAAATCAAAGCTTTTCTGTTGGAATTTGGATACTAATCCAGGCCCATACTGAACACTGCCATCCCTCCTTTCCTTTTTTCTTGAATCAAGAGAGATTTTCTCCCAAATGGGGTTTCTGCAGGACAGCATCTGCTCTAACATCTGTTTAAAATCTCCCTATCTATAGTTCCTGTTACAGATGTTTCATTCCAAGTGATATATATTGAGATCTTAGGCTAGTGATAAAAGGTTTTTTATGTGTTTGGATAAAATTAGTTTGCATTTTTCTAATCTTCCATCTATTTTCTTTTCACTGACAAAACGAATCACATCATTTAATACCAATTATGTGTGTATTATAAACCATGTTCAATGAAATTCTGTTGGACAACTTTTTGTAACTTTTCTGGCATTTTCTTGTCAGATTTGCAGCACAGACAAAACGTAATTCTGTTAAGCTGCAAAATATTAATGGAAATTTAGGTTTAAATTTGAGATGCACCAATCTGTTCCCCAGGTCAGATATCAGCTTCAGTTATAGTGATCTACAGTGTGTGTTGGACAATTGCCATATTTCTACTTACCGGTATATTACATTTTAAATTATGTGTTTCCAGTGCACCCTATATGGAAGTGTTATTGAATTTTTCTACTAATGAACACAATACAGTGTCAATTTTTCACTTTTTTTTTATGTTAAGGTCAAGCCTGATTGCTTCACACACGGGCAGATATAATGTTCATTCATTCAGCAATAGTATCAGATTAGTATCGGGTATCGGCTGATACACTCAGCCCAGGTATCGCCATCAAACTAGACCAGTAATTCTATCAATTTTACCAGCATTTGTCTTCTGATACGGAATAAAATGAATGTATTGAATGGCCAAGACATAGTTCTGGACAGATTTGACGGTTGCAGAGGCTATGTGTCAGAAGCATAAATTGGCCTTTAGCTTATTTAATTTATTTTCTTATCAGTATGTCTTAAATTTCGGCCCAATTTAAGAGAAATTGGATACATAAGAATTCTGAGGTTATTTAATTTGATTTGGATGCTGTAAAAAAATATTCAAATTTTGCAGTTTACAGCTAAAGGTATTAGAAAATCATTGGGTCCATATCAGATTCATTTATTGGACCAATTAAAACAGATTACTGATATATTTGTAGAAATAGTAGAATGTAGAAATGATTTTATTAATTTAACGAGGTAAAGAATTTAGTTGAGATTAAAATCTCTTTCAAGAGTGACCTGGCCTAGAGGGCACTACAGATACAATCTATCTATTGGTATATAATCTTACACCGAAATGTATGGTGAACAGGTAATTATGTAATTGCACAGTAAAGAGAGTTATTTAGAAAAATTGAATGATTAACATCTAAAGCAAATCTTTGATCTTCACTGACTATTGAAGTTTTGAAAAGTGGGTTTAACTGCAGCAGTGCAATAAAGGTTAAAGGGCAAAGATCACAGAATCGAATGTCTGTGCAGGATTTCTCTTTCAGAGGGCAAAGACCTTGGTGTCCAGTTGCTTGTAAAATAAATGATACTTACCTTAACATTTGTATGTCCATGTTTCCTTTCACCAATTATTTGGCAAACGTTAAGAGTTCCAGGGTGAAATTCTTCACATTCTGCCTTTAGGCGAGTCTGTTTTTTTTCTGGAAATGAAACTGTTGATTTGAAGTTTGTTATTTTTTAACTGATGTTTTCTTTTCTTTTGTTTCCAGTCCCTAATGTTAAGCTTGTCGTCCTACCTATGTCTGTGAATCCCTGTTTAGCATCTCAGAAGCAGATATATGTTAGGGTGATATTTAATCTTAATGTTTCTATAATGCACCAGGAATTCCAGCTGTTTGGAGACGCTTCAGAGGGCTCTGTGTGAACTTCTACTCCCCCCCACCCACCCTTTTGTGTTCTTTCTTGTCTGGATGTCTGTCCTGTGTTTGCATGCTAGGATGCTTTCCCCGTGACCTTGTTTCCTCGCCCAGTGTTCAAAATCAGTGAATAGTGCTCATCTATTAGTGGAACAGAGCTGCTACAGAAGTCTGCAGAAAAACAGAGCTGTTAGTCAGACATTCAGCTGTAACAGAAAGCAGTGCATGTTATATAACAGTTCTGACCAGAGAGCAGTGTCTGTGCTTCTGTTTTACACGTCTGTTTTTTTCTCCCTCTGTCTGCTTTCGTTTATGTGATAATGCAAAAGTTGTTGATGGGAATTGTTTCTTCTGGCTGGGAGTTTCCCAGCCTGTAGGAATAAGCCAAGTATTTGTCTGAGGAGTAAATGAATATGTAAATGTATCAATAACCAAACATGTTATTATATCAAACAAACATAATGTGAATTAATGCAAATTACAGTTTTTATAGGGTGAATGGAAGTTATTAAAGGAAAACAGCTGTCCAAACCGTTTTAGCTGTATATGGTTAAGTAATCCCAAACATCACATCACCTTGTTCAATATATTGGTGTACGTGTAGTTTTCCCTTCTTTTAAGGTATTTTCTATAGTATGTGTAAAAAGAAGTAAAAACAGAAGTCTGGATTTGGACTGGAGGACTGGAGGTTTCAGACAGATAACTGGTTGCTCTGATTTGCCATTAGGGATTTGTGCGTTCGTTCATGGCGGCTTTTTCCTGGACGGTGTGACAGCTTTTTCAGGGTTTACCTCAACTTGCCCAATGATTTCCCAGTCTCTTAAAGTAGAGCCATGATTAAACCATGAACAAACTGAAGCCAATGACAGCTGGAAACGGTTGAATTATTTTTGATTGAGGCATCACATGTTGCTCTTAGAGACCTTTAAGCCTACCTTATGCTGTCTAACAGGTTTTATTTGAGTGGTTTCTGATTCTAAAGGTGTGGCAGTAATTACAACCTGAGTATTGCAGGTTGAATAGCAACCAAAATGTTTTTAATAACTCTTAAATCCTTTTTAAAAAGGAGGATGATGGAACGGTTACCACCTAGATTGAAATAATGTTTCCCTCCTTCATAATTTAAATCCGTATTTCTTTTGGTGTTTTTCTCCAGTTATAGTTTTATATTCAAATTGATTGATATGAAACATTAAGATTTAAAAAAAAAAAAGTGGAAACAGATTCAATTTGTTGGATCAAATCCTCTTTGCAATGTGTGGAAGGGTGAAACAACAGAGGCATTTGGCTCAGGCAAAAACTGATTGAATGAAACGTTTGTCATGAGAAGAAGCAGCAATGAAAACCCAAAGCTCTGTGTTGTGATATTTATTGTCATCAGACAAAGAGTGGAAGACCAGAAGAAGACTATCATCACTCCTTAGCCTTTTTGTGTGAAAGAGGTTTCACAGTTCACCAGTGATACTCCTCTTTTCAGAGGTGAAACATGAACCCTTTACACTGGATTTCTGAAACCTAGCATTCCTTTCTAGTGCAGGATGAATAGTCAAAGCCGGAGGAAGTCTTAATACAATGAATGCACCAAGTCTGTAAAGGCTTTCAGTCAATGAGAGAGAAAGAGGGACCATCATCTACTGCCTATGCACTAGTGTTGGGTCCCGCACATACGTCGAGTATATAGAGCAGAACTGTTTCGGTGTGCGTCTCATTTCAATAAAGTCACCTGGCCATTAAAAGAATTGACTTCAACACTAAATTGTGTTCATAAGCTCATCTGTCAACGGGATGCAACTTCCAAAAAAAAAAAAAAAAAAAAGAATCTGAGCTTTTGAGGTTTCTCGTTGTGGTGTATTAATGATGAGACGCTTTGCACGCATTTAACCACATTTACTTAGGTAATCGAAAAACATTATTACAGCATGCCAGCTGTGGCTCCAGTTTGGCACATCCTTCTAGATCTGTGCATAGCACATGGAACACAGGAAAAACTACGGAGAGCCCAGAAGCTCAATATACCACAATCATCAGAATGATCAGAAAATAAGGAGGAGCTTCAAGGCAAAAAAGGTTTCAACCAGTCTGGACTATTTTTCTGATACTGATTGTAAAAACACTTTTTATTTTCTTTCCATATTTTTCAAATATATATACAGATTCTTATTTTGTTGCTTTTTTTTTTGTCTGTTTTTGTTGCATGTGATTAATTTCTCCATACGGGAGGCTTCTTAAGGTTGTCATTGCCAACAAAGGCTTTTATACAAAATAATACATACTTTTCAGTAAATATGTTCAAAAGGCTCGTTACTTTGGTTTTGAATAATTTCAATGGATTTACCGTTATTATTTTTTCATATCAGAAATACCAAATTCAATCTAATTGGATGGGAATCTACGTTGCATTTGGCCTTTCACTACAAGATGAATCGACAGATTCGGCGGTATCCATTCAGCGGCAAATCATTGCAGCATGGTGGCGGTGGCATTAGCATAGTAGTATGGACGACGAGATGATCGAAATGAACACTACTTGGAGATCTAGTCCTATTGGCGAACAATCCCATTCTGGAAAATATCGCGGGCAGCGGCATGAAATGAATGTTTTCTACTTTTTACTTTTGCGCTTTAGTAGGTACAAGCCCCTGCCGCACCATTTATGCCGGAAGTAAAAGGATTTTAATCAGCTCCTTCACTTTTACCAGATATTTTAACACAAAATGCTCTATGCTTTCAATCTCTGGAGCAAATTTTTGTTCTTTGCCATCTCCTAGCCCTCCTCCACCCTCCTGCCTGCTCCTGCTGCCAATGACCCGCACCTGTATATATATATATATATATACATATATATAACATATACTCGAAATCACAGTGCACAGCATCTTTAGAACCCACTTTCCAGAGGGCCCGGTCCTTTGCATAGATTTTAAAATACTATTCATCTTTTGCTAAGAGCAAGAGGCAGCCAAATGGGAGTGCAAGGCGAGGTGCGAGCCCATTTCTCCTTGTTTTAAAGTTATTCTGCCAGCTCCTTTAAAGCCCCTAACTGTGCCCCAAATGTCCACCCTAACCCCTAAATCCCTCAATCAATATACAAAACGGGGATGATATAGTGGACTTTATAGTGAACTCATTTAACTTACCTTTCGGACAGATGATCACTACTTTTTACCCCCCGTTGGTCAAGTTACTCCTCCTTCATCATGTGGTGCCTGCGCCATCTTTATTAGTCGCGCCGATGTGACAGCAAATCTCATTCTGGGATATATCTGTCTCTTCTGATGCCTTTCTTTTCTTCTCATACACTTTGTAGACACTTTTTCTCTTACGACCTTCGGCCATTTTCAAAGAGCAGTGATGAGAAAGCTTCATTGACTGAAATCATAGCTCACCACACATATACACCTGAAAGTGCACATGCACAGAAAAAGATAGCTAACTGGGATCGAGCACATGCCTTACGTATCACCAGAATAATTGACAATTAGGAGGACCACTTAATTAAATGATCCACCAGGAAAAAAAAATCCTCCACTACCTTTAAATGTGACCATGTAAATGCAGTACCAAAACAGTTTGGCAGTGTGTCAAAACACGATTTATCAACTCATCACTTCCATGCAGTCTAAATACATCTCACAAACATGTTCTCTGTTGATAAATGTGCTCACATGTGTTGGTTATTTCAGCTGTTTTCGAGAGGGATCACCCTGCCATGACTTATTTTACACATGCATACATCCAACTGTTGGCATGCAGGCCCAGCTGTCAAGTAAAACAAACAGCTGTCTTAGCCAAGGAGGAGCTCTGAATGTGACTTTATAAAAAGGCAGGCACAATGGTTTCTATGAGACTCGCTAAGAAACAGGTGCTATTCTGCTTGTGACAGTTTTGATGTTATTTTATTTAAAGGGATATTTTTAAATTTGGGGATTATTCTGTGCAGTTATTTCCTGTAACCCGCCTCCTTACTTGTAGGAGACGGATTTCGAATTGCAGAGAAAAGTAAAGATTTTTTCAGAATGGTTGAAGGATAACAGCTAGTCAGCTAATTTAGCATAAACTGAAATAACTCAAACTGAAAACAGATATTATACGGGTTCATAGAAAACAATAAGTTGTCCATCGGCCTAGCAACAGTGTGTGATTGACGCTCTGTCTTAACATTTTCTCTGGCTTCCTATTAATATGAATGACGGCAAAGAGCAGCACTATGAATGGTTTCAGCTGTTTAAAACTAACATTTGAACTCTGTTTACCTCGGTCACAGGTCAGTTTCAGATAAATTCTCCATTTATCAGTTTCTGACCTAATTACTTGTTCACACTTCCAAAGCAAACACAAGCAAGACATATTGTAATAGAACATATACCGTGGATAATTTAAAAATAGAGGGAATTGTATTTTTTCATCATTGAAATATTATTATAATAAATACAAATTTTCCTCTGGGCTTAGTATGAAAGTGCTCTCTTAGTGAACGGTGCGACAATATATATTCTTATGGGGCATTTCAACTCCAAAGGTTGCACTGTGCTGTTAGGATTATTGCTGTGTGGGCTGATTTTCAGCCAGGGCAAATGAGGCCATATAAGGTGCAGTGCTGATAAAAGATTTTTTTTTTTCCATTGTTGGCAGTAAAGCATTACATGCTGCTGTACTTTTACGCCTGTGTGGCTTAAAAAGTATCACACAATAGGAATGTAATAATGAGGTGTGACTCACTGCTACCGTCCACTAGTGTCCATTTGAGGCGCCTGAGTGACAAGCTGCCTCCTTTGTACGGTTGTCCCTGTTTACAGGCCACTAATGCTGAGTCAATGAGGGCCCCCATAGACCTCCTGCTTCGTTTTCCAAACTGCTGCGCCTCTTTATCAGTCCCTTCATCTTGGTCTGATTTCTTTAGAGCAGGTGAGATGATATCTGGTTTCATGTGTTTCCCGTGAAACGCTCACAAGAGACAGGAAGAAAGCAAAGCAGGTCTGTCTTCTACTGAGAATCAATCCTTTGTGCTTGTTTTTTTCTCAGTACTCTAACTGATGAGGGGCAGAGAGGAGGGAGGGAAGGGAAGAACTTGTAAGGGAACAAACATGTTTTTTCCTATAAAGGTGTAAATCATCTGTAGTCATTTTAAAAACAAAACTCTGACAGTCATAGTGCATAACTGAAACAAGGAAAGGTTTTTAATTATCATTGAATTGTCAAAGCTAATAGAAAATATTCCTCTGTTTAGGAATGAGCGTGCACGGTGGATCAGTTCTCTGGGCAAGAATGACAACGATGAAAGACTGCATGACAGAACCAGTAAGCTGCCAGCTCCCTCTCTGAGCTTATTGCTCCACCTTGTGGCATTTTAGTTCAACGCGTTGATCTAATTTTGAAACTGGAGAGGTCTGGAAGTACTTATGGCAATGCTTTGTTTTTCTTTTCCAGATGTTATCCAGGTGGAGGTGATAAGAACTTACACGGCAAAACAACCAGATGAGCTGTCTCTGCAAGTGGCTGATGTGGTGTTGGTTTCCCAACATGTCGACGGTATGTTGTCTCACTTTTCTCACCCCCACCCTATGGCTTAAAGGTTTTTCAATAGATTTAAAAGAAAAAAACCTCACTGAAATGTTTATCTCATTGTGAAGCTTATTTCTAACATAAATTCATAAAACACAAGGTGAAGTTTTTTTTTTTTTATGTAATTTTGATAATTAATAATGAAAACGTTGTGCTATAGTACACAGCCACGGAGAAGCCCCTCCATAAATAGGGTGTGACACAAAAAGATCTAATGATGTAATCTCAGTATTAACACAAAGCTTAGTGGAAGAAACAAGTTTTCACAAACCAGAAGCAAAAAAAGATAAATGCAACCTTAAGGAGAATTGTGAGATGAAGCCTGTGTAATATGCTGTGGTAGATTCCCTGTACTTAAGTCTTTTGATTTTGTGGCCCCAGAAAATATAATTAAATCTGATAACAGCTGTGTAGACTTTGGCAAATAACATGAAATGGATCATTTGAAATGGTCTCCCCAAAACAGACAATAAAAGCTTTTCATTAGACCTTAACTGTGCCAATTTCACCTTTTAGCGCCTTATAGTATGAGATCTTTTTTTTTTTATCTTATCTGAGAAGATTAACTTCTGAGTAAAGATTCGCTTTAATCCAGGTAAAACCATAATTCCTTGTTCTGGCGGAGGAGTGTAATGGAAACAGTTTTAGCCCAGATACATTTGTGGGGAGTTCACACCTTGTCATACTCACTAAAAATCAAAAAGTTGCAGCTATTAGTTTTACATGGCCTCTTTTTCCTAGCTATACTTTTTTCCTTCAAGCAAACATTCCAGAATTTGCATTAATCTTTTGTAAAAGCAGTTATATAAAAAACTTTTTATTAAACTATTTCCCTCAGACTAATTTATTTTTGTTGATTTTATCGGCCGTAGTTAAAAATAATTACAAATTAAAAATAAAAGCTTAAAGGTGTTTATTGAGTGCAAAAATATTATATTACAAAACAACAAGCTATCCCCTCTTGAATTTAATTACCGAAACAAAAACCTCAGTGATGTTCTAAACCAGTCAGCTACACCCTATTCCCTCCTGTTTTTCACCCTTCTGCCTAAGCATCCTTTCATCATAAACCTATCTATCTTCCTCTTTTACCACCTATCTTTTTCATATAATGGAGCTGATGTGTTTTGAAGTTACCCATCCATCTAGTCCAAAGCCTGGAAGTTAATTGCAGTTTTGGTGACCATAGCAACAGGCTTTTCTGTCAAAAGAAGATACATCATCAAAAAAAAATTACACTACCTAAGTGAAGGTGCATGATGTTAAGTGCCATTTCTTTTAAACAAAGAGCATGTTTTCAACCCCCCTTAGGATGGTACGAAGGGGAGCGCTGCGCTGGAGAGATCGGTGGTTTCCTGCAGAGGCCGCCGAAAAGATCAATGCGGTCAGGCCACCATTGAACGAACATGCAGAGGATGGATCGCTGCAGGTTGGAGACCAACGCGGTGATGGGAACTACGAACAAGAGGGATGTGTGTTTTTTCCGTTGATAAACCTTGAACTTTTTTAAACACTGAATGAACGGGTATCGTTACAGATGTACTATTCCAGTATTTACTAAACACCGAGCAATCTGTCTGAGTTTTAGACTGTTTAGCATCAACACAGCAGGAAAAACAGATTCCTTTAATTAGCTTATCATCCCTCCCCGAGTGGGTGGGGATGGCCTGACAGTGGGATATGTCACACTGATTAATTTTCTGGCTGGTTGAGAAAAAACTTTCCTCCCCACCATTGTGCCAAAAGTATCTGGAGCCAACACCCCACACATGTAACAACTGTTGCTGTTAAATTTCACATTTTTTCCAACAGATTTTTGTACAGTGTAATGAATGCAGTCCCGCTGTGGGAGGTAAAGCAAAACCAATTAGAGGGAATTCAACAGCAGCCTTGCCAAGTGTTCAGTTAAAGAGGCCCGCCGATGATACGTAAAAGGCTTCACCACTAACAATGTCGCTATGAGCATAATTCTACAAGCAGGAAATGTGTTTACAGCGCATTGGGCCCTGCATGGTCTCTACAGCTAAGCAGATTACATTAAAGCCAAGTGTAAACATAATTGTAAATACTTATAAGTGATTTGAAAATGGTACAAATTACAGCCAGCAGGGAAGAAAAGTGATGCATTATGGGGTCCAGGTGAGAAGGCCAAGTTTCTGCACTTCAAACTTGCTATTTGTCAGTGGGTAATGTCACCCCTCATGAATCAACAGATTGTACATTTATGTATCCACACCATTATTTTTCCCATCAATTCTGCAGTTTGGACACAGTTTGAAATATAGCAGTTATGCAAGCGAGATGGGAGAGTGTAAATATCCCATGTATATATATCTTTATAAACGCATGTGACTAAAAGAAATTATGTGTGCTGTTGGTGGGGATCTGACCCCTTTGGCCCCTGCTTTTAATGTGATTGTCCACGTTATTGTGAGTCATCGTTTTAGTGTTGCCTGGCTGAAGGAAAAAAAAAAATAGCTCGGCCAAAGTGTGATTGGCTTTAATGCAATTTATCAAAAAACCAACAGATCTGCAACCGACGGCGATGATAACAACCACCTGAGGTTTTGCGCTGTGATATTACACACACATTTTTGGACATTCCCGCTTTTATGTTTGCACTCAGGGAAAAATACAACGGATTATTCAGTGAACTGCTTCAAATATATTTAACTTACTTTTGTAACATTAAATAAGCTTTGTAAGCGGCCAGTAATACAATGACTTACTTTTTTTTTCCATAAAATACAGATTTATATAGAAGAAAAGGGAAAACAGAATTTTAATTAGTATTTGCTTAATAAGGTTTTAATTGCACTCCTTTGTATTATGAGTGGTTATTTAAAAGCAAGGTTAGATTAAAGGCAACCCGTTCAAGTTTTTCAGTGATTGGATGTTTTTATTGCATCATGTAAAACAAGTGGCACAAGCAAATAATAATAGATTTATCTTACGAGTTTAGCTATAGTTGAAAAGTTAAAACATCATTCTAAATGTGAAATAAAATGAATTATAAAAAAAGAATATATAAAAAAGTATTAAAATTGAATTACAGAAATCTGGCCTGCACTGTTATGGAGACTTTGAGATGACAGTGATCCAGCAGACGGTCATTAACATCTAAAAGCATAGAAATCCAACTGGCAGTTCTAAGTGCTGTATGCAAACATATACAAAGTATAGTGCAAGGATAAAAGTGTTTTATAAAAGGTGCACAAAGCCAAGACTGCTTCTGAAGAGGATAGTAAAGCGAAATGGCATTGATCATTTGGGGAGATCTTTTTGGGGTGGAACCAGTTCAATAATAAGCATCAATAAAAGAAATTGGCAACAAGCTCAATCAAATTTAACTTTTAGCCATTTCTCAACAAAGAATGTTCAAAGTAGTTTGCCTTGGCAGGAGAGATGAAGCATTTGACTGCTGCTCAGGGGGCTAAAAATCCTCTTCCATTTATGTGGAAAGCGAGGTGCCAGAGAAGGGAGGAGACGAGGAGACGGTGGATTTTCCAGTTAGTAATGATTTTTGGGAGCCATGATTTTACCGGTATTGGTCCAGAGTTTTCCTCAAGTCCAAAAATCTATATAGCAATCTTGAGAGGAATATGAGGCATCAGGAAATCACTATTAATGGAATGGAGTTTGCCGAACGTAGTAAAAGCATGGAGAGCCCCAACCAATCCATTGAGATCTTTATAAGTTGTGGGCGTTTTAGGATATATAATGTACTGTACAATCTTATGTATATTGTATAGTACATGAAGTTTTTTTTGTTAATAAACCAGGATTATTCAAATGAAAAACAAATTTTTTTTTATTCCATAATGTAGAGAGATTTATTTTGAGTTGAACTGCTGATACAATGGGCCTTTTAGCAGTTTTCCATCACTTTCAACTTAGGCTTCTGCTTTTCTAATCTTCCTTTTTAACTCAACAGTTCGTACATTATTACCTGATAAGGCCTTTTTTGAAGTAACTTTTACAATATATTTTTTTCCTGAACGGCTCAACATTTTAAATAATTTTTTTTTATTGTTGTTGCAATAAGCTTTTTCTACTTTCTTTTGCCTTTTTAAGCTTTAATTTCTGGCTGTGGGACAATAAAGGTAATAATACTTCTCTATAACCTTTTACCCATCCCTAATCTATGAATATGTACTTTCTGTACTTAATGGACGAGTTATTACACCCAAAACTAATAATATCTGGAAATTCTTTTTAAAGGTCAGTCTCATAAAAGGAATCACACTGATTACAAGTAGCTTATTTATTACAAAGCGGTTATGTGGCTTTGCTTGGAAACAGGTCAAAACTTCCAAATATAAAATAAACAAATGCAAACAAAACGGGAACGCTCAAGAACAGGTTGGTCAATGAGCTATTTAAATGGTCAAAAGAGAAAAGCAGGACTCATTCAAAGGAAGAACATTTTCATTTTCAGCACTCTACCCTTCTGTTTGGCCTTTAGCAGCATCAAGGGAGCAGTAAAGTTTAAAAGTAGAGGCATCAGGGAAAACCAACTGTCTATCGCGTATTCCAACGGCTAGCATAGAAGGATTTTTCTACAGTATTTTCTTCATTGCCAAAATGGGGCCACTTTTAATAATCATCGTTGTCGTCGTCATCATCATCGTCCTCATTGCAGTAAACGATGGCGCTACAGGGCAGACGCCCACATCCTGCCATCGTCCTTGCCTGCAGGCCGCTGGGGTGGTGAGGATCTATGATTGCTGTGATGACAGCACAGTGCTTTGGACTGCCGGTTATTTATTCCAGTCCACAGGAGCCGGGTTGCTGATTTTTCTTGTAACAGTGAATCAGCTCTTTCTTCAGAAAACTCTACTGGGAACAGAACCGGGCAATAAAAATAACTGCAGCTATTTGAGTAATCAGAACATCGATGTCGCTTTGTTTACCTTAAGATGGGCAATGGCGCAGGGGATCTGAAGACAATCCAGCGGTCGACAGCGATGGTTTCCTCGCCCTCTTCTTTTCTGGATGCTGATGTCTCCTCCAAAAGAACAGCAGGGGGGGCGGACACCTCTCAGTGCAGTGGCTGGGAAGATCTGAAGGGAGATGGTGGAATTGCAAACCGCATAATTATACCATTAAATACAACACATTACCAGGTTTAGTTACAGAAAGCTGGACGCAATGACCGCTGAGTCCGACAGCTACTCCTGCGGTGTGGGCTAAGTGTCACATTGGAGAAAGGCTGTGCCAGTTGAAAATGTGTTTTTGAGGTGCCTCTGGTGTGAGGAAAAATGTCATACTGCCCCATCTGTGAATCTCCCTAATGTGTTACACTTTCAAACCTTCCATTTCATGTTGAGTTTGACAGCTGCTTATGTAAAAAGCAGCTCACCCAATGAACCCAAAAATGAAGAAGGAAAACCCGGATCACTAAAACTACACTTTTAAAAGGATGTGTTGACCAACCTTCACTTCAATCTAAAATTAAAGTAAAAATAACAACAAATAAAAGGGAAAAGAATATACTGAAACTAGGAAGAACAAATTCAATAGATACTATTCTGTAGTATACTCTACAGGCTTTTTGAGAAAATAGCTTTTAATCGTGAATGACCCCCATGTCCCGAAGCATAGAGCAACAGCATACCATCATTCTCAAAGCAGCTGGAGGATGCATATCACGACAAATTATCTGAAGAGGTGGGCAGTACTACACAATATCCACTGACATAATGTTAGCTGCTGTACAGCAGCCTCTTCACTATAAATCATCTTAATAAAAGTCTTAATAGAAGTCTGTCTAAGAAGCAAAGTTATTTGCTCTCAAAAATTGATTTAGTCTCTTAATATTTGATAGCGACACACTAAAAATTGATGATTCTAAAGTCCCGATAGTATTGCAAACAGAGCTTAGGTTAACAATGTCAACACTGAAAGGTCTGCATCTGTTTCTCCTCTTTTCGTTTGATGCCTGGTCCAGAATACAATTCACTGTTTTTGAGTCTAGTTCGGATCCAATTTATCTTTCCTGTTTGGTTTTATTTGCCCTTGTTTGTTGCCTCTGCCATGTCATAAAACCCATGATGACCTGTGAGTGGTGCAGAGGGGGCTAGCAGTAGCCTCACACTGGGCCGCAGTAAAGTTGTTCATCTTACCACGAAAACAAGAACAAAGCCGCCATACTGCCACCAGGTCGGTGGCAAAGAGGATTCCAAGTGTGGTTTTCCAACCAGGACCAGCAGGGGGAGATGACGGACCACTCAATCATTTTATAAACACCTACATTAGGTCACATGGATAACGGAAGGATGTATTAGGGTAAAAATGTGACTTAATGTTAATTTAATATCAAGCTTGTGAAATACCTTCTGCATCCACCATATTCTTTATTGGATAACATATTTAAAACCTGGGCTTTACTACAACTTGCTCATTACCATTTCTCCCCATATCAGTGGTGTAAATTACATGTTTGGATTTATAAAACATTTTGCATTAAAAACAAACGTGTGGTTCTCATTCTTGTTTTTACTACTCTGTAATATTGTTTGCCCCGTCCTCATGCCATAGAAAAATGCTAAAAACTGAGGTTATGGCTCTTGCCAATCTCTGGCCTGTGCCTCCTATAAACCTGGAGCAATTTAGGGCACTATAGTTGAAGAAAACCCCACAGGTCCTTTTAAAAGATGAAGGTTAAACAAGCATATTAAAAATCCAGTGGTGTTAAACCCAAACTGGAAATAAAAGAGTAAAATCCTTGATGGAGATGAGAAATAAGAGAGCTGGCTAACCTGCATTCAGCCCATAAATCTGTGATGTAATAGATCATCAGGGACAAGTGCGTCAGAGGATATCAAGTTTAACGTCATCATCCATTTTCCTCCCTCGTTCTGCTGCTCTACCCCTTCTGCTTCATTCTCTCTCAGTGAGTAAATAACCTTGGATATCTCACACCGTCTGAACGTCTCACTCTATGAACGCAGATGTGCAGCTTTGTGTCAGAGAAAAACAAAAAGATCTAAATGTAGCAGAACTGAAGGTAAAATGCGACAAAGCATGTTTTCTTCATCAGCACTGAGGACGCAATCAAAGCAGCTATGAAGTATCGTTTCTTTTATTTTTTATGCAGAATTGGGGCACTCGCATAAGGAGACAGAACAAAGACAGATAGACGAGGAGTCTGAGGAGGGATTGATAAAAAATAAAGAAGCAATAGAGCGTTGCAGTCAGGAATCTGTGTTGACCGGTTTGCCACTGCGACCACCTCTTGCATTGTATCTGGAAGCTTTGAAGCCCAAGAGCTTTTGAGAGAGAGTTGAAAGGCGCTGTGTTTAATCAAATATTCATTAAGTGCAAAGCTAGTATGGCACCACTGCCAACCTTTAGCCGCTGGTACTTCTATCCTCTCACAGGTGCTCTTCAGAAGTGGCTGGGCAAAATCCCAAAAGCCATTTTCACACGTGAACAGAAACATTCAGGGGAAAATAAAAAAGCGGTTCACAGTTGCAGATTTTCTGCCACTGATGAGCTCCTGGACGCTTTGAGGTTTTTAAGCAAAGCAAAAAGTAGCACAAGATGCACAGGAGGAGGGACATGACTAAATATACAAGGCTAAGTCGGGCACTATACTCAACAGGGTATGGCCAGAAATGTCAAGTAAACAACTGAAAAAGTCTGCTTTCAAAACGTCTTCTGCTTTTGGATTATGTCTCACATTTAGAAGCTTGAGGTCATCAAAGAAGCATATTACAATATTAGAATGACCTGAAAATAGGAAACTTTCAATTTTGTAGTGATTTGTCATAAAACAAAGGCGGTTAATTTAAAACAAAATAAAAAATAATCAAAAGAAAGGGTTTACCAAATACTTAGTGATTTAAAGACTCAATACGAGTATTGCAAGCAGTTAATGCCAGCAAAAGTGGTTTTAACGGTTTCGGGTGAGGGTATATTACTTTTAAATAGGGGCGCGATGTTTGGGGCAGTTTTTCAACCACACTTAAAAGACTGATGATTTTCCTGGCACCTTCCCACACAACCAAACCTACCAAAATAACCATGGTGGTACTGTGTTACTGTGATAGATCAATTATCTTAATTGCTTAAATATAATTTTTTTTATATATATCTAAACATTTATTTGATAATCTAAAACATTAAATGTGACAGAAAATCAAAAACTGAAAAAATGTCTAGAAAGGGAAATACTTTTCCCAGCATTGAAAAGGTTGTAAGAGGAGAATAATTTAACCAGATTGTTAACACATAGCGCTCATGATTGGTTCTAAAAGTTATCAATCTAGAAATGCTCCCAGGGAATCTGTTTGGGAAAATTATTGACATTTAACGGATCCTAGTTGGGTATAATACCACCTAGTCGCTTATCAAATAAAAATGTCAGCAGTGCAATGAGAAAATGCATTAATTCTTGAAACACAAATGCTTTTGGTTCGGCCGTGGACTCAGCATCTCTTACTTTGGTCACAGCTTTATTTCCTACCTTAAACTATAAAACTTCAACGTTATTAGGCAACATGTTTTTGGTCGGTCTTACACAGTTGAGGTATAAGTAGGAGCAGTACAAGAGGGACTGTCTTGTTTGTGATTGCACAAATACTGAGAATTCAGGCTATGCTTAGGATGATTTTTGATGAGCAAAAATGTGTTGTTTCAATTTCAGTTAATGCTACCAGAATAGGTCTGCACATTCCCATGATGGATTCTTCCATGAATGTTTAAAGAATAATTCCCTATGCACTAAATGCACTCCTCAGTTCTCACACAGTCCTTAAAAGGTCAGTTTACTTACACTGCTGGTTTTCATCTTCAGGTGGTAAATGAGCCATGTGTAATTAAACTCCGTCTCTTCAACATTGACAGATTTGGGATGAATGCACACCTTTCCGTCAGACTGGGTGTACACCTTTACCCTGTGATGAATTATACAAGACAATATATTGTATTAATACAAGGCTTTATTTTGGGCAGCTCTTTAAAACTTCAAACTCAACGCTAATTCTGACATTTTGAATTGAAAAAGCTTCCTGGATGGGAAGCTTAACATCTTCAAACTTGGAAACAAAGTCCAGTGGATTGTGTTTGAACTTTTTTGCAATGACTATGACCTGGATGACTGAGATTCTCCACCAGCATATTATCTTTAAACAGTTCAGTGAATTTATAGAAGCCTGATTTTTTTTATGGAAAGTAAAAAAAAAAAAATAAATAACCCCCTCAAAGTCACCACTGCAGTTTTTTTCCTTAGTTTAAATAAGCATGTACATGTGATGACATAGAAAAGAAACATTTCACACTGATTTTGTTTTTTATGTTTAAAGAACCTATTCAAATATTGTTGTTTTAGATTATAAGAAACAAACAGATTTGTATTGAATATCATACACTAAGCAAACAATTAAATACAGTACAGAGTAACAATCATCTGAATACAGAATAATCAAACCTTACTTGCTAAAAGCTGATTATAAAAGGATAAACAAATACATAGTGGAGATGTTGGAAAGTATGTATGCAAAGGGCCACCATTCTACAATTTACCACGGCTAAAACCTAAATAACCAATAAATGCTTATAAAATTATAAAAGTAACAAATAAAGAAAGAAAAACATGCTTTTTATTCAGAGGATCATGAAGGTCAAACAAAAACCTTCAGTTTGCACCTATTGAGCCTCACACCTAACAGAAAGTCTGAGCTTCATTTTAGAATGTTCTGATTTAATTGAATCCATTTTTTTCTGCCACTAGTAATATGCTTCCAGGGCCACATAGGCAGTAACACAATCCTAAAGCACAAACAATCTGGTTTCCCATTTAAAAGTTGGACAGAGGACCTTTTGATCAAACTCCACAAACATTCTCCAATAATTTCTAAGCTCTTTCTGACCAGAATGTTATATTTTGCCTTCATGTTTCACAAGAAAGAAAACCCATGGAGCTGGATTTAGAAGTGAGCTCATGGAGCGGCGGGTTATAACCATTTTCTGTTAATTTAAAGAATATGTGAGTTAACCGCAAAGTACTGTGGTTTGCCAAATTTCCAAACCTCACTTGGTCATTTATAATTTTGGATATAAAACAATAGCAAAATTACAACCTAAGTAAATGACTACCTACAAGATTTGGTTTAATAGTTATCCTTGATGAAGAGTAATTAGTTTCAGAGTACTAATGCAAAACACTAACAAATAATATAGGAATATTCTTTGAGAAATCTGGGTTTGTATCCACCTAAACTGCATCCTGCACTCATTATTAATGATGGTGGAAAATAAACCACAGCAAAATGAACACCTTCAAACAAAAGAAATGCAGAGCAAAAGACAAAACATCACTGGAATAATTTGAGCCAATATAAGGATTATTTTATACATTTTAAACTGATAATTCTGTTATGTAACATTTAGTAATAAATTCTTTAGTGTGACATTAACCGATACTGGTAACAGGCAATATACAGTTTAAATAAGAAGAGAAATGAAAAGTTTTGGGTCATGCAAAGTATAATCTAGAATAAATCTACAGCAGGAAGGTTTAAGATGTCTTTACTACACATCAACTAAAACAATATCCCCCATTTTCTTTAAGTTTAAAGTAATATTTCTTATACCTTCTATTTAATGCATTAATTTTAACAACAAAAAAACAGCCATGTATTGCTAAACATATCACTTCCTTCATGTCTGTCACTCAGAACCACTTATCCTTTGAAAGGGAGGGATATATTTCATATTGTCATGCCTTGTATATAAGTCTAATTTTTTATAAGTCTATACTGACATTCTTCGCTCCCAGTGGTATGAAAACTGACAAGAACAAATTGGTTAAGTTTAAAGAAGAAAGAAAAATCACTGGATCCAATCAGATGTAATTCGCCTGTTATTTTAATTTCCTCAGAATGTCTCCTGTCATCTCGGCTAAAGAACAAAAAGAAAGCAAAAATGTCTGATAATCAGGTCTGAGTTAAAAGGGAAACCATGTTCCAAATGTGTGTGTGCAAGCAATACTTAACAGAGAACAAACTGTATTTACCGGAGAACTGTGTGATTTGGCAACAATGGAAAGAGCTCCTACCGAGGAACTTGAGTAGAAGCTGTACTGAATTTCCTGTCTGCAGGTGACAACTTCATATGCAGAGAAGCATTCACTGATTTTGTAAGGTGTTGCTAAAAAGCACTGGGGAAACAGGCATTGCCATATATACAGTTTAGTTTGAGTGCTTTTAAAAATACCTCCTCCTACAGATGCCTTTAGTTTTGCTAAGAGAGGTATAATTATATGTTTTAATGTGACAACTGGATTTTATGTGCGAACAAGGACGGCTCAACAAGAAAACATTAGAGCATTATGAGGGAAGAAGAAAAATTCCCTGCTCACGTTAGAAAGCAAGAGTATATAAAGATTCTTTAAACATGGGTGGAACATTTCTAAAGCATTTATTCCTTGTGGTCTTAATTATTGCTCAAAGATAATTAAACCCTAGTGAATGCCTTGGGAAATTTGAGAGAGCATACATAAGATCAATAAAACAGGAGACTACAAAAACAATGTCAGGTTTATAAAAAAAAAAGAATCTTAATTTTCATGAACTTACGCTTAGTTGGATCTCACTTATGCATGAATTACTGCTTAATGCACGTGGCATTGGAGGGGGTAAGCCTGGGGGTTCTGCTGAGGTGTAATAGGAACCCAGGTTGCTTTGATAGCAGCATTTAGGTGATATTTAGGTCTGTTGCCTTGATCTTACCGTTGAAAATACTCTATAGATGCACTATGGGGGTTCAGGTCATTTCAAATTAATCGACTTATCAATGTTTCTGCTTTCACACCTTCCAGCACACAGGAAGGTCTATGCAGGCATTAAAAATAATATAAAAATAAATTTTTAAAATCAATCAGAACAATATCTTGTTTTTCTTTTATCATTTTGAATCTGTGCATTATTTGTTTTACAAACTACTAATGATAATATGAGGTGTTTAATTGTGTGAATGCTTAATGTGAACAAAAAGGATTCCCTGAAAGGTGAAACTTCTATTTCCTCAAGATTAGGACCCCATGCTGGTCAAAGCAGGACTCTTACATATGGCAAAACATCTCATGAACAAAGCGTTTTTTTATTCTTATTTATTTATTTATTTCAATTTTTTAGTGGACACAATTACTTATATTAAAAGTAAACAAAAATTGCTTTTGTGATCTCTCTTAGTATTTTTTAATAAGCGTTGTACAGTTGTGTTTTAAAAGTTTACATACCCTCCTATTAAAAGTATAAGTTCACACTGCTAATTCAAAACACACAACTGAAAAAATGAATAATAAAAAAAAAATTATAATTTACTAAATAAAATATTGATTTAGAGAATTTTTTTGTTTAAAAATTCTCAGCAATTAAAGTATCTGTCAACAGGTTGCAGAAGTCTTAACGAACCTTTTTCCCTGAACTTTTACAGAAAGCACCTGAGCGTTTAATACAGGAGTTTCATCAAAGTTTCTTTTACTTATTTTTATTCATTAATATATATACATATTTATGTAGAAATAAATTACTTGTATTTATAATAAACTTTTATTTTTTATGTGTTGTACTTTTCTATCCATTTCTGTTCCGGTGTTATTTCAATAGTAGCTTGATCTTGCATAAAGCTCACTGATTGTTCCTTCTTTTGGACAAAAATGTCCCTGGACACCTGCATCTGACAAAAGGACATGTCAGCTGCAGGTGTAGTGGACTTTGGACAGTTCTGTCATCAGCAAATAAAAAAAATATTTCATAATACCAGAGTTGCATAATATAAAAAATGATGTAGCCTAAGTAAAAAATATTCAATTGCTTTAAGTAAAACAAATGTCTTTCAGTAAAATACAGGTTTTGGAAAACAGCTTTTACACCCTGACTTCTTAAGGATTTACATAAAAAGTCTGGGAACACACCAGAGAGAAGATTAAATAGTAAGAAAAATACTTCGAATCGCGACATTTTATCCTAGATCACTCATACAAACAATTTAAGAACGAATTTATTGTTTAATATTTTAGTTTTTCCTCTTTCACATGTGGAAAACATTGTTGCAGCCATGGTTGTTTTAAAGTGCCTTTTAACTAACCAACTAAATAAATAAAAAATAGTAGATGTTTTGGCTATACGTTTAACAGGCTATTAATGCTCAAAGCCCATCTTAGTTTGCTGAATTAATACTGCTCTGCGAGCAAAAACAAAGAGTAGAATAAAGTTATCAGGTTTAGGGGACAACTACTTTATTTTATATACAGGGACCGGTTTGGTTTTAGTTATTGTTTTTTCAATTATTAAAAAACATAATCTTTATAAAGAAAAAAAAATTTTGTTTAGGCTTGGTTTTATATTCTGAAACACTGCAAAAACAGGAAATATGTCAGGGGGTAAACTCTTTTCTACAGCACTGTATGGTATATCGCTTGTTGTGATGTTTTGTCTTCATTTGAGAGGTAATCTGAGTTTATATATAATGAAATGTGATATATAAATAAAACTGCCATTGCCAAACCAATTTATCTTTTGCACTCAGGTCAAAGCTGACACTTATGACAGCTGCCTCAGGGCTTTTCTGATGAGGATTTTATTATTGATCCTGGGCTGCAAAATGTGCCTTTTGTTTTTGTTTTTTTCCGACAATTTTTCCTAACACATTGCTGCAAATGATGCAGGTAACCGTTAAGAAGGACACTTCTTGTGAATAATGTGAGGATAATCGTATGCTAGTGCGGGTATTGTCTTCCAGGAGAGAAACAGAAGAATAAAAAAAGTGAAATTTTTCTTGTGTTTTGAGCTTTTAATGGATCAACAGACTCACCCTGGTCTCTTTTGCTGTAAGATCGGTCTGATCATTGCCACCTTAGGGTATAGTCCAGCAACAATACTTGTTTTAATTAACTTCTCATTGTCTGAGAAAAACATAGGGCATTAAATTTATTAAAAAATACTGCTCTGTGGAATATATCTGATTTTAAATAAAGTAAAAATGTCTTCTTTTTACCTGAGTTGGCGTTGGATATAGGGTCTTTGGGGTTCCTGCTGCTGACAAAGCCAGCATGCATGAATGTTCTGCAAACTGACCTTCATGTTATGGAGCATCTAAACAATAAAAAAGAGAAATTACAAGGCTAGAACAAACTTATTGTTTTTTTAAATACACATAATTAAATAAACACTAATTAAAATTTAATGAACACCTGTTCACCTTAATTTTTCTTCTCTGGGCATTATTTTTCAAAAGGCTTTCTTTGTCTTATTTTTTTTATAAATTTTTTTTAAATATTCCCTTAGATTGAAATCAAGTGAACGAATATCCAAAGTATGCATAAAACCTTTAGTTTAAATTGATCAAGGGTATGGGTTTCTACAACCTTCAGTTGTATTTTAAAGTAATCATGCTTAATGTGCATAGTATCTTACCTCATGTGGTGCTCTGAGTTTACCAGAGTATTATGATGACATTAGCGAGGTCATTAGTTAGGGTATCTGCTTTGATATCCAACCAGCAGGCAGCTGATTAACAGATTTAACTTCCATAACTTGAATATTGTACTTTTAAAACAATGATGAATAATTGTCTCGATGTCCTTAATAGTTAAATGTTGCATTTTTACACAATACTGAGCCTGATTTTAACCTGTTTTAAAGTGCGAGGAAGGAAGCGGCTGTTCCAATGGTTGCAGTTCGAATTCTCAGTGGTGCCCGACTTTACATGAGTGAATAAAAATGAATCTGATTGATGGGTGATTGATTATTAAGGGGGCGAGTTGTTCTTGTGGCGGAAGGTTAGCCAAGCAAGTTTTGCTGTGGCCGTGTTTTGGAAGCTTTTATCTTTGCTAACCAGTTAGCAACAGGTAAATGCCAGGTAGAGCCGCGGGTGACCACAGTAGGGACCAAAGTAGGTCAAGTGGTGAAGGCGTAACAGCGACACTGTCAAGGAAGCACGCTATGGACAGCAGAAATATGTAAGAGGAGGAGAGTTTTATGGCAGAGGTTGTGGATGAGTCTCCTCCGTCTAAAATCTTTTATTTAGAGGGGAAAGAGGGGAGGAAGATGTTGTAGAAGAGGACGCCAGTGCGCAGAAGCTTCATTTGGTGTAGAAGGCTAACAGCCAGACATGTTTTGAGCCCTTGCCTGCGCAACGCTGCCAGTTCTGTTAGCTCGCCTGCGGAAGACACAGACGCCCAACTCAATGGTAAAAGTAAAATAATGATACTTATTTCTTTTCAACCATTGGCAGATATTAGCTGCGACATATGAATCAAGATGTATGACGAAAAAATTTTTGATTGACAGATGACCGTTGATATATGATTGGCCGAATTTAGGTGTACAGGCTGACGTGTAACTAACTGGCCTCGTAAAATACAAAAGCCCCACAGATTTTTTAAAACAGTATTTTTTTATTTATTTTTTTTTTCTATAGAAATTTTTCACATTTTGGGACATAGTCCTAACAAAGAGTACATTTATATACATGTTTAAGCCAGAATGGTTTGAAATTTAAATATGAATTTCCCCACGACTTTAAGACATTACATCTAAGTAATGGACCAGTCTCTGGTGTTTTTTCTACTTTAATCTTGATGTGTTATTTCAAATCCAAGCGCCCATTTGTTTGTTAATAAAAATTGATTTCCATCGATGATTTTGTTATTGATTTTTTGTCAGTACATAAACATTGTATAGAACAAAAGTATTCAATGAGAATATTGTATGCATTCAGTTTTTATTATGCATTTTTATTGCTCCCCTTTTATTTCTTTTTAGTAGTGTCTATAGAATAGGCAATGCTATTATCCTCTTCAATTCAGCCAAATATATGCTATAGTGGAAAAACTCAAAGCTTTTTAACTTAGAAGGGTAGATTATAGTTTGTTTTTGAGAAACCTCATCCTTTTTGATAAAAACAAAAATATTCCTGAAATGCAACTAACTTTGACATTACATTTTTAAAATCAGTTTTAAATATTTGTTTTATATTTGTATTTTTCATTGTAAAATTCTTTTCTGTTGTGTTTTTTAGGTGACAATTTTGCATCTGTCCAGGGTTAACAGATTAAAATACCCTTCTGAAAGTTGCATTTCAGGATTGCTTTTAATGTACACTGTCCCTTTCAAATAAATAAATACATTAAATTAAATGTTGCATAAAATCCTGTTTGATCTTATTAACTTAAAATCACTTACACTTTGTCTGTGAGCTAAATGTACATTAACATTGCTAAAAAATACTTAAAGGTAAACCACATATCTTATATCTGCTAAATATAAAACATGACAAAAGACGTTACAATCAGTTAGACTTACCTGGAGTGTGTTAGCAGACAGGAAGTTGTCCCAGCAGTACTCTCTCTCATACCTAGCTCCCCGCTGTTTGGCTTCCTCCCAGCCCTGTCAGGCAGTGCATAAAAAATTAAGACAGTTCAGTTATAAAACAGGTAAAACTAGAAGTTAAATTCAGGCTCACTGCTGCTGGTTTTAATTACCTTAAAGGCATAGACAATAGTGAGGTGGTCACTCTTGGAGTTTCTGGACAGAGTTCTTCCTGCACTCATGTCTGCCATCTTCTCTTTCCCCTAAAAGAGATTTTTCCCAAAAACATCTTCAAGTATGCAAGGTATAAAAAAGGAAGGCAGAAGGAGATTGTAGCAATGTGCTGAAGTGTATATGGATATTATCTGTGCCTCTGCTGTCAATGTTGGCTTCATGTCTGTGGCGCCAGTGCTACCAGGGGGTATGAGAAGGGTCTTTGAAGCTGGCGGTAGCGATGGTGAGGAAGCACTGAGATTAGAGGCATCCAAACAGGAAGCTCCGGAGAACAGGATCAGTTTGCCAGTGTGTGGCTCTACAGGAGGCGAGCCAGGTGAACACCCAGCTGCTGTCAGATTCTCTGTGGTCCAGGGCATTCTAACACATCATGTCCAAAAATCCAGAAGAAAAATCATGTCATCTTGATCTCAGTATAACTTCAAATGGTATTGATCAAGCAAGTGATAGTGGCTATTTCATATTCAGTGTTTTTTGTTTGTTTTTTTTGTAAATACAATTTTATAGAAATGGTTCTTTTGAAGCTGCTTCTAAGTTGAAGAAAAGGGGTCATTTTCACTGAGGGTGCCAGGAGTTACATCATTCAAGATAAAACTGCAGGCTGGTAAACTGGGTGATAAAGAGAAATTTATAATTTTATGAACAAATATTATTATGGCTGCTTTGTTTTGAAGTATTTGTTGTTTTCTCTTTATTTGATTACAATGTAATCTGTTTTAAATCCAATTTTGCCATATCTTAAAAGTCAGAAGGGAAAATAAGCCCGATTTTAAAGTACA
This sequence comes from Cyprinodon brontotheroides, assembly GCA_018398635.1. NCBI lineage: Eukaryota > Metazoa > Chordata > Actinopteri > Cyprinodontiformes > Cyprinodontidae > Cyprinodon > Cyprinodon brontotheroides. Next base: position 6,158 of record JAGKQL010001921.1, on the reverse strand, counting down.
TAATTAAATCTTCATCAAGTGTTTAACTAAATTTTTTAAGCCATAAAAAAAAAAAAAATTTTTTTTTAAAGGTAAATTTCTACAAATCTGAAGCAATTTTAGGATATTCAACCACAATGAAAACCTTACTAATGTGCTTTATAGCATAAAAAGCAAACAGAAAGCGGTAAAAACATATTATCCTTTTTTTTTTATTTTCCGTTATGGATTTTTTTTTTTTTTTCACATTTACATTATTTGAACCCTTTTAACTTTTTTTGATACTGTGATTTTTTTTCTTCTTTTTTTTTTTCTTTACGTTTTATACATACCAGGATTTCCAATTAGGATAAAGTTCAATACTTTACAAAACTATGTGAACCCTGTAATCTCCTCCCAGACAAACTATAGTTGATCTTTACTTTACCTACCAGGTCTGTGAGAGGTTCTTGATGGCGGGTTGACTGCCTTCTGACCTCGGTGGGTCCATGGCCTTCTCAAAAAATGACTAATGGAGCCAAGCTTCAGTATCTAAAGGGTGGGAGCAATTTTCATATAATCAGCCAAAAATTGACAAAATGAAGACTACTTTACAATTTAAGGGGTGCTTCACTGTTTGGGGTTTTGTATGGCTCTGTCTCATAAGCTCTCCCTGCATGTGAAGCTCTCCCAGCATTGGCATGAAGTCAGCAAGATGTGCTTCCCACAGTGCCAGAAAGAAAAAATAATTTTTGATAAAAAGCGGATTCTATGAATGTCCAAATTCACTTAAAAATTCATTTCTGGATAAAAAAAGACTTAAATTCATCACAAAAAGTATAAAAGTAACTACATATCTACTCAATTGACAAAAAGGATGATGTTGGCAGTGTATGTGCATTAGGATTCAGCTCAGGGTCTCCGTGTTGTCAGTGTCTCACTACGAGGTTAGTCTGATGCATTAGTCAGCTCTCTCACCCAATTACTTAAAAAAAAAAATTGCAACATATTACACACATACTTGAATTTATTGAACTGAGCTGGAGGAAGATGTATGCCGGCAACACATACAATAAAAGCAGCTGCTGAAAAACACAGAGACTGAATGAACTTTGGTTTTTATGTTCCATTAGCAATGCTTTTAAGCATTTTTGAGCATCAATATGCGAGGATTCAAAGGGACGAACAGCGGGGCTCAGCAAGCAACAAACAGAGGAAGAACAAAGCTGTTAATATATGAGAGCAAGGCCATGAAGGGAAGGGAATACATTGTGCAGAGTAGCAAAAAAAAAAAAAAAAGTGCAGAAGTCAGCCCTGAAATGCAAAAAAAATCTTCAGCACAGGACCGAAACCACTAGAGATCGAAAATGAGTTTTGAACAGCTGCAATCTACTGATTGTGACTTACTCAAAAACCTTCAGCCCCTATAATAGAAATTAATTAATACAAACCCATTATCTGCATGGATGTCTAACTAATGTTGGTCTTTAGAAATGCCATTTACATCAAATAAAAGGAGATCAATGTATTTTGGCAGGCTGCAGATATATCACAGATTTTTCTTGAATTAATTTGTTTTGGCATAATTCTGACTTCATTTTTGATCCCTGCTTTTAGCAGAGCTGGTAGTGTTAAAATTGGTTTATTTTTGGGGAGTAATGCTGTACAGTTTCATTAGAATTAAAAAGTCAGTGCCATCTTTGAAAACTAATGTTAGAATAAAACCAGTTAAGAAGTATGTGTGGAATCAACAAGCAAATACATATCTAAAATGAGACTTTGACCCAAAAACATGACACTCCTAAGTAGTAACCAGGATTGTGTGGGAAAAAAACATCAGTTCAACTTTATCAAAACTGAAGAATATACTAGTTATATGTACTGAGAAGTTGTATGTACAGTTTTCGGGCATCAAAGACCTATAAATGTACAAGACTAAATACATTTTAAGATCCTTTGGATTCTGTTTTGCTTTGTCTGTGGTCTGCTGTATTACTAAGAAGTAGAGGTATTGAAAATGGGGGTACACTCGAATTCATTAGCAAGCAGCAGTGACTCTAGAAGATAAGACAATCATTCAAAAATATTTCAACCATCTGCTTAAAGGCGGTTTGTGACAGAAACACTTTCATTTTAATGAGCTGCAAAATTTTTAAAAAAAAGAAATTTTCAGCGAGAGGAATTATACAAAATTTGAGGGGGTTGCAACAAAAGGATATTGAAGGACAGTAAAAAATACTAAGTATTTGTATTTAGAACTCTATTGAGGAGAAAGGATTAATGTAAAAATCTCCCTATTCAAAGTTTAACATAAACTTAAACTACTCAAAAAAATGTAAACTTTTAGCATTCACTGAAGTCATGAAGGCATTGAATAAAAAAACTCTGAGGGTAATATGATAATAATGATGGTGGTGATTCGAACTAGTAATAAAAAATCTGCCCCTCAGTTTAATTCTCAGAGCAAAACCAGTATGTTTTTCTTCTCACATACACCAAATCTGCAAGCAGAGTTCCTCCAGCGGTTGTCCTCGCATAATTTCAGGCAATTGATAAGCCTCCAGCATGCTGACCCCTACCCATTGTACAGATGATAGCACTTTTCTGGCTGCACCCTGGATGTATGTTTAGAAATATAGAAGAGTCAGGCAGGAATAGAAAAAGAAAGATATTACACATGTTAGTCCTGTGACAAGGGCTTAATTTGAAAAATCAGTGGATGAAAAACTGCACACAGTAAGAGACTGCTGCTAATTGGGCATTGGTGCACTTTGATATCAGAACTAACAGAACAGACCGAGTGACTGAACTTTTGTCTCTCTGCAGACAGAGAAAAGTATTATGTAGACTGTAAAATCAGACTTAAGGGAAGCTTACATGACAAAAATAAAGGAGTAATAATTCCCTTAACTAGTGTGGGGAAAACCAGGAAATATCAATATTAATTGTGCCAATATTCTAAATGCCTAAATAACACAGTGTCTAGGGTATGCAAGTACCTGCCAGCATCGCCCTTTCCTTTGTTTGGCATTGGCCAAGCTTAACCCACTCAGCCAACATGGTGCTAATGTTGTTGTCAGAGTCAAAGTTGGTCTCTTTTAATCTTTCCTCCATCTACAAAACAACATCATCATGGTGATGCTAAGAGACAGTGGGGAAGATAAATAGGGACAGAAAAAAAAAAAAAAATAGATGTTAGGCATTACATTAAACACAGTTTTTAAGAGGTAAAACATTTATATCTTAGTTAATAGTTTAAGAATCTGTATTAAGTAGCGCTATGTGAAGTGAAACAGCTGTCTAATTTATTCAGTTTATGCGAGTAGGGATCTGTAAACACATTACATTTTTTCTCATCCAAGTCACAGAGGCAGTATTTATAATCAGTCCAAGAAAAATATGCTAATTAACTTTCAGTTATCTTTTTATCCCATTTATCACTGGCAATCAGAGTATTATTACTGGCACATACCGAAAGGCTAAACTTAATACAGCAATGAACCAGCTACTAATCAGGGAGACAAACATACACACCTGGTCTCAGCTATGTTGGTTGCAATCACAATCTTTCTAACTCCTGGTGGGGTCTTTTGAAAACCTGAAAGGTTTTGAGAAGGAAGATGAAAGAAGATGCTTTTGATGTTGGAAATTGAATCAAATATATCAGAGAACAGAAAAATAAAGGAGAAAGTTTACCTCGCGTCACCGATTAACAGTATGAGGGAGTTACCAGAGGGATGATGACAAGATACTCTGAAATATAAGGCAAAGTAAAGCTTTGAGAAGCAACAGAGTAGTCTATCATCGAGGTATCAACCAAACAAAAATCACATTTTATTTGCTTGTATCATAAACTGCCGATTTCTGTTAGTAGAAATAAAAGTGAAAACTATCAGGATAATGAAAAGAGTTTACCTGATGAACATCTGTTGAGCCATGAGGAGATGTTGAAGGCGCTGATGTTGTCCCAGCCAGGCAGGGAAAACCAAGACTCCTTCCTGAAGAAAACATAATAAAACTCTTTTAAACAAAAGGCTGCCAAAGATACATTACACACTCATTAAACCACTGTATGGGCAGCAGTTGCCTGCAACGCTGAGTGAAACCAATGAGGCTGATTTACCACCAGCTTCTACCTTCAATCACACAATATGAGATGGAATACTTTGCCACAAGCCTTATGAAAGCAACATATCTCTTTAACAGGACAGTCCTGCTTCACATCAATCATGGAGCTCTAACACCAACAAGGAATAAAAGTCTCAGACAACAAATAGACACATTAAATAATAGAAATAAATGAACACAAAAAAAAAGAGAGGCAAATATATGTACTCTTATTCTTTAATTTGTAAGGACTACAGGTGAAAAACTCTGCCTTACACTGGAATATTGAGATAAAAACAATATTAATATACACTGTCCCAGTAATAAACAAACAAATAAATAAAACATTTGTGAGGAAATATTGAAATACTGCCATTAGTCTCAAAATGAGAATCTAAACAAAAAGAAATGAAGAATCAGCATTTTTTATAAGCTGGATTTTTAGTTCCTGTGTAGGAATTGTGTGAAATAAAAGAAAAAAAAAAAAGAAACTAACAAAGCATAGATTATGTTGCATTAGAATAGATTGGTGAATAACAGGAAGTGACATTGAACAAATGGGTAAAAAAAAGATATGTGAACAAAAGGGCAAGAAATAGGGCTGGGCATTAAAACAATACAGTGTATGGGGATAAGACACGATAATCATCCATAGAAAATACGGCTCAGAGAAAGACCTATACTTTCACTGAACTCTGATCCGAAACCACAGCATTCTGGGGATGCGGGCAGAGGTTCAACCTCTTACAGCAAAAGATAGTAAGGTTTTGGGAAGTTTTTTTTTTTTTTGCCCTGATCCATATTCTAAATAGGTAAAAATCTATCAATTAACAATAACACATATTGACTGATAGTAAAGGCTTATAATGATACATATTTCTAGCTCTATTGCACAGCACAAGAAAAAAATACATAAAGGTAAAAATACATTGTTCGATGATAATCAATAGATTAAGATTGATCTTACTCACTGTAAATAAATCTGTGAACTGAAAATTATAGCCTGCCTCTTACCAGAAAAAAAGAAGTAAAAAAAGAAGAAAAAATCAAAGTGCAGATCTCACAAAAAATACCAGAAGCAGGAACAGATAAAGAATGGCAGGCTAGCTTTTTAAAACATAAACTTCATTGGTGTTTTGTTTTATAATAAAAACCTTTTAGTCACACTTCATGCAGCTTTCAAAAGTCACATCTACATGGCTGACAGACTCTCAGGGTGCATCTGGTTGTGCTCCACAAGGATGGGAAAATTCCCAATGTTCATTACAGCAAGCAGGCAGATAATCTTATGTGAGGCAGGTACTTTATATAGCTGAATAGGAGAGGAAATCCGACACTAACAAATGAAAACATACGACCTATTAGAGGAGAAATCTGCTGCCAGAGTCCAGGTAATTTGATTACTTTTAGTTTATGCTCTACATGCTGATTCTCTCTTACTGCAGCTCTCTGTATCCTCATTTCGATTTCTCAGCACACTCTAGCTTAAACAGATTAAAATCTCCCTTGAAACAGCAGCTAAACATGAAGTATTAAGGGTTTGCCCATCTCAGAAGGCTTCTGCTCCAGTAAGAACCTAGCCACTGAATTAGAAACATTTCAACATCTCTCTGTTGAAAGCTGTTAGGCTGCAGAAGATAAGAAGCCTTAAGCAAATACATTTCTTAAAGCTCCAGTTAAGCATTCAAAGTGGAAAACAAAAGGGTGAGCAGTGTTTGGGCAAACAGTGTTCAGCTATTTTTTCAAAAATATTAAGCTATTCCCAAAAACTGAAACCTTGAAAAAAAAAACTATCTATTTAAAAAAACAATGAAACAACCTTGAACAGCCTTTAAAAATGGTTCATTTGTTAATATCAATAAATGAGATTCAAAAGAAGAGAACTTGCTAATGTAAGCCTAGCATTCCAACAAACTTCTTTATCTAAGATAAATGTGAACAGAAACTGTTGCATTTTAGAGTAGCGGGCCAATAATTTTACGACTTTATTCTCGTAATTTACGACTTTATTCCCGTAATATCATGACTTTATTCCCGTAATGTCACGACTTTATTCCCGTAATGTCACGACTTTATTCCCGTAATGTCACGAC
>JAGKQL010001919.1:10696-25952 GCA_018398635.1 Cyprinodon brontotheroides | reverse complement strand
GACAGCAGACAAGATAGAGGAGAGCAGGAGGCGGGGTTACCAATCTGATGTCTCACGCATGCGTATTGGCTTAGGACATGCTGAACAGAACAGCGTCTCATCGTGCATCATCTACGCCATTATTCCAGCTCTGATTGGCTCCAGCCGAACAGGATGTTTAGTTGCGGCCTGATCATTGGTTTTCACAGGAGTCGTACCTCGCCGCGGTCTCTAACGGTGAATCTGGAGTTCAGGTTGAGGATCTGTGATCTCAGATACAGTTTGTTTTTCTTTCAGAGCTGTACTATGACAGAGGAAACCACCATGAGTTCGTGTCGTTGGTGAAGGACTTGGCTCGGCCTGGAGAGCTCACACAGTCCCAGACGTTTGACTTCGAGTTCACGCATGTGGAGAAACCGTACGAGTCGTACACGGGTCAGAACGTCAAACTACGGTGAGTTAACGACTTTAGACGATCATTTAGCCGCTCTCCTTCATAGCCGGCTCTAAACTAGATGCTCCATTATGCTACGTTCTCAGTAAAAGCGTTTTAAGAACCAAAAAGGCTTAAATACAGAAATCTGGATGCTGGATTAAACTGGTTCAGACGCTCTGGTTGTTTATCTGCTCTATTCTGTAGCTTCAAGCTAGAGAGCAGCTTGGCTTTATTTACTTTATGGGTTGATAAAATAGTTTTAACTCTTTTTAGGTGAGAAAGTCTAACTCCAAGTGAATAGAAGTGAATAGAAAGCGTTTTTAAAGGAAAAGTCCGATCAGCGAGGAATAATCAATGGATCATTATTTATACCTAAAACTAAAACGTTCGCTGTGATTTAATGAATATAGCATTAATCAGTAAAAAAATTATAATTTTCATCCTGATCACTGAGTCTGGGAGTGGCCATTTTTGCCCAAATATAGTAACCCCTCCCTCCCTCCTGCCATCTTCCAGCAGTGACGTCACGGTGCGGTAAGCCTAGCGCCATTCTCCCCGCTTTACAAGCTAAATCAATGGGAACTACTAGACACATCTGCAATACGCAACATTTGGAAGAAGAATGTTTTCAAGATGACTTGGATAATAGCGCGTTGTGACAAACACCAGATACAGCACTGGGACTTGATCAACAGCCGATACCGCACCGTGACGTCACTAACCAGTAGGTGGCAGTAGTGTTCTTTGACAAACATGGATGCCTCCAGTGAAAAAGAGACTACCTGCCAGCTGTCATCGCTTCGGCAGATGAAAAATAAATATCAGTCCGATCATATTCAGAATTAAAATTTCTGAAAGAACTTTAAATATTAAATTATTCCACACTGTTCAATAAATGATCAGTGTTTTTAATACATTTTTATTTGAATGTGCTTTACCCAAAAAAACTCCCTGATCAGCTTTTCTGATTGGTTGATGCTGCTGCATCCAGCCACAAAAGTTCAATTTGCTGAACTCCAGGATTGAACGCTCGGAATGCGGCGCTCCCGATGCTCAAAGGCGCCACTGGACCCCTTGACATCGTCCTCCATAGACGTTGCGTGTAAACCAGCCTTCTGTTGTGAACGCAGCTTTAGACTCTGACTCAGCACTGGGCCTAACAGCCGCTCTGTTGTCAGATAATGAACCTACAGCCGCGCAGCTCAGAGGTTAGCGGGGCTTCATGCTAACCGCTGTGACAGAACCATGGAGGTTAGATTTCCATCCTGCGTTGACCCATCAGCTCCTGAAGGCCTTGATGGTTCTGAAGGTCGGGCTCGTTCCGCTACGATCGTCATCCCGCCTCAGCCCATGCCTTTTCCTCTCCCGGCTTAACTCTGTTTGCTTCCAGGTACTTTCTGAGGGCGACGGTCGGCCGAAGGTTGACTGACATCAGCAAAGAGCTGGACGTTGTGGTTCACACGCTGAGCACCTACCCGGACCTCAACTCCTCCATCAAGATGGAAGTGGGGATCGAGGACTGCCTGCACATTGAGTTTGAGTACAATAAATCCAAGTAAGTGTTTTATTCCAGCAGATTATGGCATCGGTGAAGGGAGGACGGCTAGCGCTAACCGTTTGCCACGCGCTTGCAGATATCACCTCAGAGATGTGATTGTTGGGAAGATTTACTTCCTTCTGGTGAGGATTAAGATCAGACACATGGAAATCGACATCATCAAGCGGGAGACGACCGGAACGGGACCCAACGTTTACCATGAGAATGACACCATCGCAAAGTATGAGATCATGGACGGCGCTCCGGTCAGAGGTGATCACCAGGAAGTCAGGGCCGGTGTTCTGTCAGATCAGCATACCCTGTCTGACCAGCATACCTATAGTCAATATGCATGCTTCAGATCTATGTTTATCCCTTTAGTTTTGTACGAAAAATAGACTTTAAACTACCTCAACAGGCAGTTATCCCTTTAGTCATGTACCAAAAAAAAATAACTGAAAGGTGAGATCACCATACACTTCAAAATACACCAAAAAGGTAGTTCTGTGTTTTTAGGACTATAAGTCACACCGGACTAAAAGTCACACCTTTTTGAAAGGTTAATTTATCCAGGGCTACTGTATCCATTTATACTAGGCTACTGCTCCTAGAGCGCATTGTTTTATTTCATGAACGAGCATCTGAGAAGCGGTAATAACGCGCCAGTTGCCCTGTCACCTACCCTGGTTGTTTTAGATATCACCACTACTATCATTAATACTATCACTGTTATAGGCGTACATGTAAGAGGCCTAGTCTACAGGCCTATTTTATAGCCTAAATTACACTCTTAAAGTCGTAAGGAAGCGGCTGTTCCAACTGTTGCATTTCCGAATTCTCCCGAGTGGTGCCCGACTTTACACGAGTGAATAAAGTGAATGTGATTGCTCTATTATAAAGGGGGCGGGGTTGTTGTGGCGGAAGGTTCGCAAGCAAGTTTGGTTGTGGCCGGTTTGTCTGAAGCATCTAGCTAACCAGTTAGCAACTTAGTGCTAGCAGGTTCCCAATGGGAAATTCCATTGGGACCAAGTAGCTCTAAATTGGTGACTTAGAAACGACACTGTCAAGGAACGCTATGGACAGCGGAAACATGCAAGAGGAGGAGAGTTTAGTGTCGGAGGTCGTGGATGAGTCTCCTCCGTCATCCATTTTTTATTTAGAGGAGGAAAGCGGGGAGGAAGATGTTGTGGAAGAGGACGCCAGGGCGGCAGAAGCTTGGTTTGGTGTAGAAGGCTTCCAGCCGTACATGTTTGAGCCCTTGCCTCGCAACGCTGCCAGTTCTGTTAGCTCTACGCCTGCTGAAGACACAGACGTCCATCCCCGTGAACACTGGGACGGAACTCAATGAGAAAGGAAAGGATTCTGGTTTCAACTGTTGCGTATATTAGCTGCGAAATATGAATCAAGATGCTATGACCGAAAAACATGTGATTGACAGATGACCATTGATAAATGATTGGCTGAATTTAGGTCTTCAGGCTGACGTAGAACTAACTGGCCTGCAGAAGATAATGGAAAAAAAACACTGATTTTAAGACAGGATTTTTTTTTAAATATATATCTTTTTTACTTTTAGGATAAAGAGTACATTTATATACATGATTAAGCAAGAAGGTTTTGACATGTAAACAGGACTTTCCTACGACTTTAATCAGTTTGCTTTTAGAACGTTTTGCTGGTCGAGCTTATCGCCCCGTTGCTCTTTGTCAATAAAACTGCAGTCATCATCGAGGAGTGTCACTCTTCATTTTTATTTGATTTTATTTCATAAAATCAAACAAAAATATTTCATCATATAAAATAAGATCCAATGACGGGTACGGTAGTGAAAACGATCTTCTAGTGAAGAAGAAAAAAACAAGAACAACATCGGAGAAAATAAAAACAGGCAGAAAGTGCGCCTTTCCGATTCCAGATAAAACATTTCATGTCATTCAGACACTATATCATATCAAGACCACAAAACTAGAGACCAATAATAGTTTATTTTGAAAGAAGTCTGTTTAACCCCTAGAACCCTACGGACCCACCAGCGGGTCCAGCTTCTACATGCCCTCGTAATTTTACCAAACCCCAGTATTGATGTAAAACACATATTTGGCACAGCTTGGTGACATTTTGGACAAATGTGCCAAAAATGGCCTCTCCGACTAAGAAATTTCTCACCAATACCATTCTAAAATAAATATGATTCATCTGATTGAGTCCAAATTTGGTATATTTTTACACAACATTTAGATTTGAAAGTCTGTACTACTTTTTTGTGCTATAAATAATATTTTGGTAGTGTTTTGCAATGTTCATTTCAAAGAAAAAGACCAGCGAGGTTCAAAAAATGCAAAATATTTTGTATTTTGTCCCTAATATTTCAGGCAGGGTCAAAAGCTACAATGGTGCTGACACCAGAAAAACCATTCTATGACATCTTACCTTTACAGACGTACTCAAAAGTTTCTTCTTAAATCTAATAGCTTTGAGGCTATAAGTTATTTACTTTTGTGTGTTTTTGTCAGGCAGAAATTTATTTATACCCCCTTAGGGTGTAAGAGGTTAAAAAACACAAAACAAAACCATCTAATAGGCTATGCAGCCAGTTATTCGAGCTTATTCAAAGAACTCATAAATCACAGGTCAATTCAATAAAGTTCATGCAAATCCATTGAATTCCTCGTCGTCGGTGTCGCTTCTGAACAATTCTGCCATCTCCACCAGCAGACCAGCGCCGCTTCCTCTTCCTCTGTGTTCAGACTCGTCATCAGACTCGGGTTTCTGCTCTTATTCCAGCCTTTTGAAAGCCGCCAGGATTGTTTCCGTTGTTGCTGAGGCCCATGTTTTATCCATCCATCCGATGACATCCAGGACAGATGCATGGTTCATCCTGCCCGTTCCCCATCAGTCATTTTCCACGGCATATTTATTTACTTTCAGCATATGAATTTCCTTTGGGTGGCATCTTTCTATTCAGTCGTCGTCTTTGAAATGCTCATTTGTTTTGTTGCTGTAAGTTATGACCTTTTTTCTTTCATTGTATTATAGAATACATCTTGATGCGTGCAAAGCTACATAGCGCCCTCTTGTGGTGATATGTCACACCAGAGTATAAGTGGCATGGCCAGCCAAACCATGAAAAAAAGTGCAACTTGTAGTCCGAAAAATACGGTCATTAAATTATTAAATTGTAATCATTTTTTTTTGTACATGACTAAAGGGAAACCCGCCCACTGAGGTAGATCAAAGTCTATTTTTCATACAAAGCTAAAGGGATAAACGGGTATTGACTATGGGTATGCTGGTCTGACGGGTATGCTCCTCTGACAGAACAGCAGCGCTGTGAGCCGGCTCCTCCTCAGGCTAACTCTGCTGTTTCCTGCTTCTGCAGGAGAATCCATCCCCATCCGGCTCTTCCTGGCGGGCTATGAGCTCACCCCCTCCATGAGAGACGTCAACAAGAAGTTCTCGGTGCGATACTTCCTCAACCTGGTCCTCATAGACGAGGAGGAGAGGCGCTATTTCAAACAACAGGCAAGTAGACTGTGTGGGAACGAGGCCTTCAGGGACCGAGGGATTTCTCAGTATCTGCTGGAGGTAGTTTGATTCAAACGTTACTGAAATCTGGATTAAAAGCGGCTCATAGATCTGTTGCTTTATTGGGTAAAGTCTGAACTAGGGCTGCAACTAATTATTATTTTACTAAATCAATTAAACTGTGGATTATATTTTAGATTAATTGATTGATAATCGGATAGCCAATTGTTCTTTAAAGAAGATTTGTGAAACTGATGGAGTTGTGGATAGAGCAGATTGAGAGATCAAAAAGTTTTTTTTATCTTAAATCCCAAATTTTCATATATTTGTTTAATACATTTAGTATAATTCCTGCTCTAAGTGGGTTGTCCTGTCAGCTAAAATCATGTTTTACAGTCTTTAAATTCCAGCTAATGATTAATCAATTAGTAAATTAGTTGACGATTATTTCAATAACGGATTAATCTGATTGTTTGAGCCTTAGTCTGAGCGTGTGGTGTTTTCCCAAAGCGACGCTCCAGTGCTTCACATCATGTTTTTTTAAAAAGGATCTTTGGATCTGACAGTGAATCTATGAGGCGGCTGTTCTGCAGAAGGCTTCAGTTTTATTGCTTTAAGTTATGGAATAATGAGCCAAAGAACGACAGACTTGGGCTTTTAAATGGATATAAAATCTGTCATCCTTCCTGGATGATGGAGAAATTAAGCAGCAGGACCAGAGGAAGAGGACTGGTTCCAGTCCTATACAGGTTCACTGAATTCCCTATTTATCTCATTAAATCTAATCTATAAACTCTTCCTCACCCGGCTTTCAATTTGGTTTCTGTTTCAGATGAATCAATTTAAACATGAATTCAGATTAAAGCTTCTGACCTCTGTGTGCAGCAGAGCGCTCAGAAACTCACACTCAGTAACATGGTTCAATGATTGGATCCATGTTTGAGAATTGACGTCCAATTACCTTTAAACTCATTTAGATTGAAATGTGTTCAAACAGTTCGGTTTATTTCTATGGCTCCATTTCACTCAGATCATCCAATGGTAAATAAACCGGCTGGTCGCATCCAGCCAATCACACTGCAGGATTCTCTCCTCTGGACAGAGCTGTCAACAATATCAATGTTTATTACTGCAGTAGAAGTAGAAGTCCTAGAAGTTAGAGGAACAACTTCAGCTTCTTACTCCAGTAAAAGTGGAAGTGTCCAATTTTTAAAACTACTTAAAGTATAAAAATAAAAGTAATGCAGGAAAAAAATCTTAAGTATGTTTTTCTATTATTCTGGATGATAACTTCCTTAGTCTTATAACTAATGGTAACAGTGTCACATTTAACTTTGCATCATCTAGATAAACTATTTTTATTGCTACGTGGTGAGCAACAAGTTGGGGCAGCACCGAGTCCAACCACAAAGAAATTAATTATCTGAATATAACTGATTATTTTGATGCTTTTTATTTATTTAAGTACAGGTCAGAATGAAAAAAAGCTTAAATGAAACAAAACTAACAAGATTATTTTTAAAATGTAAGAAGTAGAAAGTAGAGATAATTGCAAAAAAACTAGTAGAAGTAAAAAGTTTTCTAATAATTCATCCCCCAGTAAAGAATAGATAAGGAACATTTCTACTGAAGTAAGGTAGCAAAGTATTTTTACGTAGTTAGTTGACGCCTCTGCTCCTGGATGAGCAGGTAGAAACAGTGGATGTTAGCTTGCATCGGGTCGGGACAACACAAGCTTTTCAAAAAGGTTGTATTTCTTTGCGCTAAACGTCACGCAGAATGCAGACCTTTGTTGAGTATTAATGGATGGATGAATGCGACGCAGGTAGCATCTGAAAACATCAGATTGACATCGGATTCAGGACCACAGAGCCAAGTGGCCTGGGTCGCATTGGAACACATCAGATCTCTGTTGTTGAGACTGTCATGAAAGATCAGATCCAGGCAAATATCGGCAAAAAAAAATCAGGTTTTGGTCACTTTAGGCTGCAGCATGAACGTAGCTTTTGTCTAAATTAGAATAGAATAGAAATTCCATTAATTGTCCCAGAATAGGGAAATTGTGGCGTTCCAGCAGCAAAAGGTTATATAGTAGAAGTGGTCGCACAATGTGGACCTTAGAAAACTTTACAAAATAACAAAGAGGAAAATAAAACAAATAGAGTATTTTATTTAACAATATGAACCTGGAGAATAAATAACCAATATGCAGCTATGGACATTTTTACATTGATGCTTATTTGAAAATAGCAGCAACATCAGAGATGTACAAAATAACAGCAGCAGGTTATTTAACTGACTAAAGTAGAAACTGAGCAGAATCAGCATGAATGGAAGAACTGATTGAGGTTGTTGGGAACAGTGGTGGTTCTAGAGTCTTCCAGCTGCTGGGAGGAAGGATCTGTGATAACGCTCCCTGGTGCATTTAAGGTGCAGCAGTCTGTCACTGAAGGAGCTGTCCAGTTCAGCACCAGCTTCATGCATGGAGGGGGGGGAGACATTATCCAACAGAGATGTTCATTTAGTTAGGATCCGTCTGTTTCCTCCTCCTGCACTGAGTCCAGAGGGCATCCAATCAGAGCTGGCCTTCCTGATCAGCTGATCCAGACGCTTCCTCTCAGCTACAGATAAGCCACTGCTCCAACAGACAGCTCCATACAAGATGGTTGATGCCACAGCAGAGACAGAGAAGGTCTGTAGGAGCGCCACCTGCTGTCCAACAGTCTCCTCAGCAGGCAGGTCTGCTCTGACCTTTCTGATCCAGAGCCTCAGTGCTGGGAGTCCAGTCCAGTTTGTTCTTCAGGTGAACATCTAGGTTCTTAGGAGAGTCCAGTATCTGGTGGCAGCGTGGGGAGCTGATGGAGAAGTCCATCCATGTTCTCATGGCTGTGAGGCACCATGCTGCAGGAAACCTGCGGTTATTCAGAGGGTCTTTAATCCTGCTGTGTCTCTGTCATTGTCCCAGTAAATGATATTATGAATGACGCTACATCTGCATCCTGCTTGACCTTAAGGTTGGAATTCTCCAGGCCGGGTTTGGGTTAACGCTGCGTTTCTTTGCTGCAGGAAATCATCTTGTGGAGGAAAGGTGACATAGTGAGGAAGAGCATGTCTCATCAAGCCATCATGGCGGCTCAGCGCTTCGAAGGCTCCTCCTCCAACCCAGAGAGGTCTCAGAGCGCCAGCTAGGTCCCAGTCCAGGCTCAGACACGCCGGGGGAACCACAGTCTCTGCGCGTGCGTGTGTGTGTGCGTGCGTGTGTGTGTGTGTGTGTGGTTGTCCCAGTCTGGACTCTGTGTACATGAAGCGGGCCTCACTGGTACCAGCAGGAGGTCTGGTTCATCATCTGAGATGTTCAGGCTGGCAGTCACTGGTGTGACTGGGCTCTGATCTCAGGTCAGTCTCCACCTGATCATCTCGTCCTTCATCAAGGAGGATGATGATGATGATGATGATGATGATGTCAGCTCGCTGACGACCAAACATCCCGTCTGACCCAATGACACTGAAGGTTTCCTTTCTGGGCTCCCAGCTGTGCGGTGAAGCGTGTGTCTGTCTGACGATTGGAGCTTCTTCACTAATGGGAGTCGATTGTGTGAGAGCCCCCCCCCCCCCCCCCGTCCCAGTTTAAATGGGATCAGATCTTCACTCAGCCAACATGAGTTCTGGTCTGACCGCGTAGAAAGTCTGGAGGAAGCTAACAGTTAGCGTGACGACTAATGAATGGATGAAGACGCTGCTCCTTGGTGACCACAGCTTCGGGAACAAACATGATTGCTGTAAAAAAAAATAAACATTTGATTATTAAGAAGGGAATTCAAAGGTGTTGTTTTTTTGTCATTTATAAAAGAAATGTAAATAAAATCATTTTAAAAGTTGTTGGACTTGTTTTTATTTTTTTGTTCTGGTTCTGGCTGCTGGCTGGAGCTGCTTCACCTTTCATGGAGCTCCACCTCATCCCAACCTGCCGCTGCTTGGCCAACAAGGCTTTGTTGGGTTACTGTGGAACAACAGTCTCATTTTTTAAACAATACTTTATTGTCTTTTAGAAACAAGACAAACAACAACAATTCAGCACAGCCAAGTCTAAGACAAACTCTGAAATGTCCAGCAAAACACCGGTACATGAATTTCAAATACAGATCAGGGTCAAAACCTATAATCCCTATGATAAGTCGAGGGGAAAAAAGATAAAAACAATCAAACTTAATGTTTAAAAACAAACTGTGCTCCCCTTTGTGTAATAGCTCTGCAAGCTCACTAAGCAGATGATCAAGCAAAGGCTGCCATACTCTATAGAAATCATTACAATTACCCTTTATAATGGCACTGAGGCGCTCCAGCGGAAGCACCTTGAACGTTTCTCTGTACCACTGTGATACAGAAGGGGGCCGTTCCTGAATCCACTGAACACATCGTCTCTCCAAATGTAAAAGTTTACGGAGTAAAGTCATTAGTGCTGAGGATAGAGAAAGCCCTTCTACAGAAAGACCTAGAATAAACAGCACAGGGCTCAGTGGGACTGTCAGATTGAGCAAAGCTCTATAGAAACGTTATTCCAGAATCTAGCAATTATAGGGCATTTCCATATACAGTGATAGTAAGTCCCCACATCTGTATTGCACTTTACGCAAAGAGGGGAAATTTGAGGGTGAATTTAATGTAAAAACTCTGGGGTACGCTGCATTCTATGTAGAATTCTGTAATGGCTTTCCCCAAGTCTGTTACAAGTAAACATTTTCTTAGCAAAGCTGAAAGCTTTTGACCACACTTCTGAGCTAAGCTCAACTTCCAACTCTGTTTCCCACCCAACCCTGGCCTTATCAGTTGCAACAAAATTCAAAGACAGTTATTTCCCATAACAGAGAGAAATGAATTTCTTTTTAGTGAGTACATCTTCATTACATTTAAGAAGAAAGCTTTCAATAGAGTTCAAAACAGGTTGGTTGACTGGGAATTTAAGAGAATTTACAAAATGTCTCACTTGTAAAAACCCAAAAAGTGTTTTTGTGGTATATTATACTGAGTTTGAATTTGTTTAAAGGACATAAAACGACCCTTTTCAAATAAATGACAAACAAGTCTTATTTTTTTAGAATGCCAATCATCAAATACACTAATGCCAATACCTGGAGGGAAAGCTTGCTTCCTAATTAGAGGTTGCAGTGCACTAGAAAAACCTCTTCTTCCAATGTGGGCAGCAATATTATGCCAAACCTTGAACCTTTTTGACAAAATTTTGCAATCTACACCGAGCAAACTTATAGATCTATATGACGCACATAGATCGGCTGGCCTATCCTCCTTCAATATCAGAGATATGTGGGCTAGGTTGATGGTAGGCGGGAGCACGCCCTTCTCAAATGATTCCATATACATATTTAATAAGGGATTTGCAATGTGTTTAGCCATTTTCTTATAAAACTCCGGCCCAAACCCATCAGGGCCCGGAGCTTTTCCACCCTGTAAAGATTTGATAGCTTCTAAGACTTCCTGTGTCCTAATAGGTCTACACAGATCTAATTGTCTCTCTTCCGTCAGTGTAGGGAGGTTAATATTATCAAAAGAGTCCTTCCTAGAATCTGCAGAATCTTGACTCTCAGAAGAATATAGTTCCTGATAGAACTCTTTCATCATTCTACCAATAAGCTTAGTCTCATAGTGTAGATCACCTTTCTTATCTTTGAGAGAGGGTATTGCATAAAACCCATTCTTCCCCTGGGGAAACGGCCAGGTTTATCACCAGATTCAAATAATCTATGCTTTGCATAGAATATTGCAGCTTCAACTTTTTGAGTTAATAGTTGGTCCAAGGCTGATCTGGCTGCGTCCGGTTTTTTAAGCACAGAAATGGACGTGGATTGTTTAAACTCCCTCTCCAGATTAAAAATATCCTGTTCCAGTTCTAGTTGTTTAGCTAAGGTGTTCTTTTTTTCCCCTGCAGTGAAAGAAATTATGGAGCCCCTGAGAAATGCCTTGCCTGCTTCCCATAAGGTAGAGGCACTGACCTCTGATGAATCATTTGTAGAAATAAAGAGCTCCCATTGCTCTTCTAAATATTTTAAAAATACAGAGTCACGAAGCAAAGTTGGATTAAGACGCCAATGTCTAGACAAAGAATCATAATAAGGTGGTAAAAATTCCTTTGAAACTGAAGAATGGTCTGAGAGAGCGCAGGTGTTCATTGAACAACCCTGAGTTCTGTCAAGAACAGATCTAGAAACAAATAGATAATCAATTCTAGAGAAAGAAAAATGGGGACGTGAAGAAAAAGTAAAGTCTTTCACATGTGGGTTAAAAATTCTCCAGGCATCAAAAAGACCAAGATCTCAGCACAACTCGATTGTAGCCTTAACCATTCTTGAGGATAGTTGAGATTTTGGTGGATTATAATCAGTCTAAAATATTACCTGGTTACTGTCAATTATGGAACTAAACGTTAATCTGTTTCAACAGTACATATAGTCAAATGGCTCTATTAATACGTCACAGTAAAAAGATGATGCATATCCACCCTTTAAACAGTCTCTCTGTACCTTAATCGCAGTAAACACAACAGACTTCCATGCCTTGCCGTGGGCCGCCTCAATATAATAATCTAAGTTGAATATTAGTCCAGTGCCTTGATGAAATTCTGTGCATCCTTCAGCGAGTCAAACTTGTGTTCAGTCTCATTATGAGTCAGCGTGAGTGTCGCTGGGTAGCGCATGTTGAAGCGAATGGCCTTGTCAATCAAAGCACGGCTAGTAGCGTTAAATCCCCTCCGCTTCTCACGGACTGCATAAGAGAAATCCTGGTGTATAAAGATCCGCTGTCCCTCGTAGTCAAGCTCGGGAGTCGCCCTCACTGCCGCCATGATGCGCCGCTTGTCCCTGGAGTTGTGGAGCTTAATAATGACCGGTATGGGGCGTGTACTCCGCGGGCCGAGGCCCCGGCGTGCGCGGTCTACTTTGATACGAGCTTTACCCGCGGAGCTGTTCCCCAGGCCGAGCGTAGCAGGCAGCCAGGCTTCAAGAAACTGGATAGGGCTCTGACCCTCCACGCTTTCTTACAGATTGATAATGCGGATGTCATCCCACCTGCTCCTGTTCTCTATATCATCCAAGCCCTTGACCACGGTCTTCATTTTCTCTTCGGCTTCAGTCAGTCTCCCCGTTATGTCGGTGACCATGTCCTCCACGTCTGAGATTCTCCGCTCTGTCTCCGTGACGCGTGTCGAGAGTCCTTCCAGTGAGGATGATATTTTACCCAGAGTCCCAGAAAGTGCAGACAGTTTTTGGTCCATTACCTCACTGACACTTTTAGTCACTTCACGGACGAGGGCAGCGGTGTCTACCGGAGGCGAGGGCTGGTCACCTGTTGCTACTAGCAAATCAGTTTGGCTAGCACTGGCAGTCATGGCGGCGGCCGCCGTCTTTCGTGGTTGCAATTTCGTCTGTTTTGACATTGCTCGTTGTCCAATAAATGAATTTTGCGGTGTCGCATATTCGTAAAACGCCAAATCAATATATCTCTCGAAAATATAGATAGTAGCACGTATTATACTGTAATATAGACGGGTGGAAGCAGAAGTGCAGTGAAAACACGTCTTGTAGCCAGCCATCTTCACCGGAAGTCTCCGTGCACCGTATTCTAAACACTGAATTTTTATCTGGTAAAAATGTGCCTGCAAATAATTGAGCTGCAAAAATTCGGGTGCAAAATATACGACTGCAAATTAGTGTTGCACCGATACCAGTATCGGTTGGGGCCCCCGATCCAGCACTAAAATAGGGGTGTCGCTATCGGCGAGTACCAACCAATAGGGCACCGATACCATTTGGAGAGCCAAACGTTTCTTCAACTATTGTCACCCATTCCAGGTAGGTAATAAAAAGTTCTACTGGATTCACTTTGTATTTGTCTTTTTCCTTTTTCCTAACAGATGGTATCAGTATCGGCCGATACTGCACAGCCGGGTATTGGGGCAAAAAAAATGGCATCGGCGCAACACCACTGTAAATGTGTTGACCTTTTGGTGAATTCAAACCAAAGCAATCTACAGCAACTTCTAGCCAATGAAGTCAGCCCATTTGGTCATCATGTGGCAGAAAAGTTGGGCATAGCTTTGTTCCCGGCTGAATGAAGCTAAATGAGTTATGAGCCGATCACAGCTAGTGCGGCACCCCTGTCTGAAAAGGCTCTTGGTTTGATCCTCAAGAAGCGGCCAGTGGTAAACTTTTATTTCTCTAATCAAATGATTTAATTTCATTGGCTAGAAGCTGCTCGACTGCATCGAGTTTAGATTGCTTTGGCTTGAGTTCACCAAAAGGTCAACACATTTGCAGGCACATTTTTTGTAGCTGAGTTTTCACCATATAAAAATTCAGTGTATTCAATTAAATGTATAACAAAATTCAGTGTTTAAAATTTTAAAAAGGTCAGATTTTAACGAGACAGTTTTTCTTCCATAGGCTACTGGATAAAACCTGGAACTCAACGCTATTTTTGACATTTTTAATTGATAAAGCTTCCTGGATGAAAGAGAAACGTCATCAAACTTGGAAACAAAGTCCAGTGGATTGATTTTAACTTTTTTGGAAAGAGTGGATCAACTTTCCTCAGGTGGTAGCCTCTGTTAGCTGAGCCCTGCTGAAAATCTGCCTTCTGGGTTAAAACGGCATCGTTATTACACAGTTATTGAGACTAGAGACTAAAGCCGGCAGTCCCTGCAAACCCGATCCCATGAATAAGGGGAGGAAAGCTTATCAAGGCCTCAGCTTCCCCAGGAGCTGAAGGTGAAGCACTTTGTCCTGGATGGAAAAAAAAAACATTTTACCTGTAAAAGTTTGCCTAAGATTTATTTTGCAGGATTATCTTGATGTAAAACTCATTTAAAAACCCTGGATTTTTTTAATCTGATGTGTAGAAACGGCAGAAATGTTAGATTTAAACATCCAGTAGATGAGGAGGATCTCCACAGACTTCAGGACATGATGTAAACAGGTCGGACCTGTGCACACACGTCAGCCAGGCAGTTAGACGCTCAGAGATCTCACTGATAAAAGCTGAACTCCACTCAGACACGGCTGGCTACTTTCCTCATCACATCAGGAAGCCAGAGTCAGAGGCCTGTCTTAAAGCAGGGGGGCTCCTCAGCTGAGACATCTCAGAAATGATCCACCTTCCAGCTCGGTCAGTCAGAAGGAGGCCTCGTCCCAAACCACAACCAGTCACTAAATATCCAGCATGGAAGGGATTTCAAAGCAAGTAGATTTAATTTATGTTTCCTAACCTGGAAGTTTTCAGACTGGAAGGAGCTGCAGAACAGCACCGCGGTCCCTAGGGGGCAGGCTTTGATCAGCGCCTGCTCAATGTTTTGGTTTTAATGGGATTTTTCTGCTGTTTTACCTTCATCTAATATTTTCACAACCTTCAGAGTCTCGGTGCTCCGGGTTAAACCAAAACCAGCGAAGCAGCATCCAGATGATTCAGTGCTGCAGATCCTAAAGTATAACTTCCACGACTCACATGTTCCCACACACTTATAGCAGAACACTTTAAAGTACTGAACGGTGGGATGGAAACATGAGAAAACGGTAAAAAACATAATCCCAACTTTATGGAACATATTAGAAATACCAGAATGGATGGATATCAATAGTTGGTTTATGATAGATTAGGATGTATATTCAGTTCAGTTTATTTCTATAGTGCTGATTCACAACATGTCAACTAAAGGCACTTTGCAATTCTACCAGATCATCCAGTCAGATTGATTCAAAGTTTTCTATCTAAGG
>JAGKQL010001918.1:0-20293 GCA_018398635.1 Cyprinodon brontotheroides | reverse complement strand
GTCGTGACATTACGGGAATAAAGTCGTGACATTACGGGAATAAAGTCATGATATTACGGGAATAAAGTCGTAAATTACGAGAATAAAGTCGTAAAATTATTGGCCCGCTACTCTAAAATGCAACAGTTTCTGTTCACATTTATCTTAGATAAAGAAGTTTGTTGGAATGCTAGGCTTACATTAGCAAGTTCTCTTCTTTTGAATCTCATTTATTGATATTAACAAATGAACCATTTTTAAAGGCTGTTCAAGGTTGTTTCATTGTTTTTTTAAATAGATAGTTTTTTTTTTCAAGGTTTCAGTTTTTGGGAATAGCTTAATATTTTTGAAAAAATAGCTGAACACTGTTTGCCCAAACACTGCTCACCCTTTTGTTTTCCACTTTGAATGCTTAACTGGAGCTTTAAGAAATGTATTTGCTTAAGGCTTCTTATCTTCTGCAGCCTAACAGCTTTCAACAGAGAGATGTTGAAATGTTTCTAATTCAGTGGCTAGGTTCTTACTGGAGCAGAAGCCTTCTGAGATGGGCAAACCCTTAATACTTCATGTTTAGCTGCTGTTTCAAGGGAGATTTTAATCTGTTTAAGCTAGAGTGTGCTGAGAAATCGAAATGAGGATACAGAGAGCTGCAGTAAGAGAGAATCAGCATGTAGAGCATAAACTAAAAGTAATCAAATTACCTGGACTCTGGCAGCAGATTTCTCCTCTAATAGGTCGTATGTTTTCATTTGTTAGTGTCGGATTTCCTCTCCTATTCAGCTATATAAAGTACCTGCCTCACATAAGATTATCTGCCTGCTTGCTGTAATGAACATTGGGAATTGCTCGAATCCTTGTGGAGCACAACTAGATGCACCCTGAGAGTCTGTCAGCCATGTAGATGTGACTTTTGAAAGCTGCATGAAGTGTGACTAAAGGTTTTATTATAAACAAACACCAATGAAGTTTATGTTTTAAAAAGCTAGCCTGCCATTCTTTATCTGTTCCTGCTTCTGGTATTTTTGTGAGATCTGCACTTTGATTTTTTTTTCTTCTTTTTTACTTCTTTTTCTGGTAAGACGGCTATAATTTTCAGTTCACAGATTTATTTACAGTGAGTAAGATCAATCTTAATCTATTGATTATCATCAGACAATGTATTTACCTTTATGTATTTTTATGCTTGTGCTGTGCAATAGAGCTGAAATATGTATCATTATATAAGCCTTTAATATCAGTCAATATGTGTTATTGTTAATTGATAGATTTTTACCTATTTAGAATATGGATCAGGGCAAAAAAAAAAAAAACTACCCTAAACCTTACTATCTTTGCTGTAAGAGGTTGGAGGCCTAACCTCTGCCTGCATCCCCCAGAATGCTTTGTGGTTTCGGATCAGAGTTCAGTGAAAGTATAGGTCTTTCTCTGAGCCGTATTTTCTATGGATGATTATCACGTGTCTTATCCCCATACATCTTTGTATTGTTTTAATGCCCAGCCCTATTTCTTGCCCTTTGTTCACATCTTTTTACCCATTTGTTCAATACCAATTTCCTGTTATTCACCAATCTATTCTACGTAACATAATCTATGCTTTTAGTTTTTTTTTCTTTTTATTTCATTACTAAATTTACACAGGGAACTAAAATCCAGCTTATAAAATGCTGATTCTTCATTTCTTCTTTTTTTTTTTTTGGTTTAGATTCTCATTTTGAGACTAATGGGCAGAGCCACATTTCCTCACAAATGTTTTATTTATTTGTTTGTTTATTACTGGGACAGTGTATATTAATATTGTTTTATCTCAATATCCCAGTGTAAGGCAGAGAGCCATTTTTCACCTGCAGTCCTTACAAATTAAAGAATAAGAGTACATATATTTGCCTCTGCGTTTTTTTCTGTGTTCATTTATGTTTCTATTATTTAATGTGTCTATTTGTTTGTCTGAGACTTTTATTCCTTGCTGGTGTTAGAGCTCCATGAGCTGATGTGAAGCAGACTGTCCTGTTAAAGAGATATGTTGCTTTCATAAGGCTTGTGGCAAAGTATTCCATCTCATATTGTGTGATTGAAGGTAGAAGCTGGTGGTAAATCAGCCTCATTGCCTCACTCAGCGTTGCAGGCAACTTGCCCATACAGTGGTTTAATGAGTGTGTAATGTATCTTTGGCAGCCTTTGTTTAAAGAGTTTTATTATGTTTTCTTCAGGAAGGAGCTATCTTGGTTTTCCTGCCTGGCTGGGACAACATCAGCGGCCTCAATGATCTCCTCATGGCTCAACAGATGTTCCGATCAGGTAAACTCTTTCATTCATCCTGATTAGTTTCACTTTATTTCTTACACAGAAATCAAGTGTTTTATGATACAGCAACAAAATGATTTTGTTTGGCTGATACCAAATTGATGATAGACTACTCTGTTGCTTCAAAGCTTTACTTTTATGTCTTATATTTCAGAGAATTTTGTCATCATCCCTCTGCACTCCCTCATGCCCACTGTTAATCAGACGCAGGTAAACTTTCTCCTTTATTTTTCTGTTCTCTGATATATTTGATTCAATTTCCAACATCCAAAGCATCTTCTTTCATCTTCCTTCTCAAAACCTTTCAGGTTTTCAAAAGACCCCCACCAGGAGTTAGAAAGATTGTGATTGCAACCAACATAGCTGAGACCAGGTGTGTATGTTTGTCTCCCTGATTAGTAGCTGGTTCATTGCTGTATTAAGTTTAGCCTTTCAGTATGTGCCAGTAATAATACTCTGATTGCCAGTGATAAATAGGATAAAAGATAACTGAAAGTTAATTAGCATATTTTTCTTGGACTGATTATAAATACTGCCTCTGTGACTTGGATGAGAAAATGTAATGTGTTCACAGATCCCTACACTCGCATAAACTGAATAAATTAGACAGCTGTTTCACTTCACATAGCGCTACTTAATACAGATTCTTAAACTATTAACTAAGATATAAATGTTTTACCTCTTAAAAACTGTGTTTAATGTAATGTGCCTAACATCTATTTTTTTTTTTCTTTCTGTCCCTATTTATCTTCCCCACTGTCCTCTTAGCATCACCATAGATGATGTTGTTTTTGTGATAGATGGAGGAAAGATTAAAGAGACCAACTTTGACTCTGACAACAACATTAGCACCATGTTGGCTGAGTGGGTTAGCTTGGCCAATGCCAAACAAAGGAAAGGACGTGCTGGCAGGTACTTGCATACCTAGACACTGTGTTATTTAGGCATTTAGAATATTGGCACAATTAATATTGATATTTCCTGGTTTTCCTACACTAGTTAAGGAGAATTATTACTCCTTTATTTTTGTCATGTAAGCTTCCCTTAAGTCTGATTTTACAGTCTACATAATACTTTTTCTCTGTCTGCAGAGAGACAAAGTTCAGTCACTCGGTCTGTTCTGTTAGTTCTGATATCAAAGTGCACCAATGCCCAATTAGCAGCAGTCTCTTACTGTGTGCAGTTTCATCCCACTGATTTTTCAAATTAAGCCCTTGTCACAGGACTGTTATAACATGTAATATCTTCTTTTTTCTTATCTCTGCCTGACTCTTCTATATTTCTTAAACATACATCCAGGGTGCAGCCAGGAAAGTGCTATCATCTGTACAATGGGCTTAGGGCCAGCATGCTGGAGGCTTATCAATTGCCTGAAATTATGAGGACACCGCTGGAGGAACTCTGCTTGCAGATAAAGGTGGTGTATGTGAGAAGAAAAGGGGACATACTGGTTTTGCTCTGAGAACTAAACTGAGGGCAGGATTTTTTTATTACTAGTCTGAATCACCATCATTATTATCATATTACCTCAGAGCTTTTATTCAATGCCTTCATGACCACTTCAGTGAATGCTAAAAGTTTACATTTTTTTTGGAAGAGTTTAAAGTTTATGTTAAATCTCTTGAATAGGGAGATTTTACATTAACTTTTCCCAATAGAGTTCTAAATACAAATACTTAGTAGTATTTTTTTTTACTGTCCTTCAGCCTGACCACATCCTTTTTGTTGCAACCCCCTAAATTTTGGTATAATTCTCGCTGAAAATTTCTCTTTTTAATTAAAATTTTGCAGCTCATTAAAATGAAAGTAGTTTCTGTCACAAACTCCACTTTTTAAGCAGATGGCTGAAATATTTTTGAATGATTGGTCTTATCTTCTAGAGTCACTGCTGTTGATTCACACTTAAGTTAATGAATTCGGAGGTACCCCCATTTTCAATACTCCCTCTACTTTTAGTAATACAGCAGGACCACAGACAGCAAAACAGAACTAAAGGATCTTTAAAATGTATTTAGTCTTTGTAGACATTTAGGTCTTTGATGCCTGAAACTGTACATAAGCAATCTCTCTCAGTACATATAAATTCAGATATTGCCTTTCAGTTTTTGATAAGCTTGAACGTTGATGTTTTTTTTCCTACACAATCCTGGTTACTACTTAGGAGGTCATGTTTTGGGTCAAAGTCTCATTTAGATGTATTTGCTTGTTGATTCCACACATACTTCTTAACTGGTTTTTATTCTAACATTAGTTTTCAAAGATGGCACTGACTTTAATTCTAATGAAACTGTACAGCGCATTACTCCCCAAAATAAACCAATTTTAACACTACCAGCTCTGCTAAAAGCAGGGATCAAAAATGAAGTCAGAATTATGCCAAAAACAAATTAATTCCAAGAAAAAAATCTGTGATATATCTGCAGCCTGCCAAAATACATTGATCTCCTTTATTTGATGTAAATGCATCTTCTAAAGACCAACATTAGTTAGACATCCATGCAGATAATGGTTGTGTATTAATTTCTGGCAAAATATAAATGAGTTTTTGAGTAAGTCACAATCAGTAGATTGCGGCTTACTCAAAAACTCATTTATGGTTTCCGGTCTAGTGGTTTCCGGTCCTGTGCTGAAGATTTTTTTTTGCATTTCAGGCTGACTTCTGCACTTTTTTTTTTTTTTTTATTATAATGTATTCCCTTCCCTTCATGGCCTTGCTCTCATATATTAACAGCTTTGTTCTTCCTCTGTTTGTTGCTTGCTGAGCCCTGCTGTCTGTCCCTTTGAATCCTCATAGTGTGCTCAAAAATGTTTAAAGCATTGCTAATGGAACATAAAGCCAAAGTTCATTCAGTCTCTGTGTTTTCAGCAGCTGCTTTATTGTATGTGTTTTCAAGCATACATCTTCCTCCAGCTCAGTTCAATAAATTCAAGTATGTGTGTAATATGTTGCAATTTTTTTTTGTAAGTAGTGGGTGAGAGGCTGACTAATGCATCAGACTAACCTCGTAGTGAGAGACACTCTGACAACACGGAGACCCTGAGCTGAATCTCTAATGCACATACACTACAACATCATCCTTTTTGTCAATTGGAGAGTAGATATGTAGTTACTTTTATACTTTGTGATGAATTTAAGTCTTTTTTATCCAGAAATGAATGCATTTTAAGTGAATTTGGACATTCATAGAATCCGCTTTTATCAAAATTATTTTCTTTCTGGCACTGTGGGAAGCACATCTTGCTGACTTCATGCCAATGCTGGGAGAGCTTCACATGCAGGAGAGCTTATGAGACAGAGCCATACAAAACCCCAAACAGTGAAGCACCCACACTTGGGTTGTAAAGTAGTCTTCATTTGTCAATTTTTGGCTGATTATATGAAAATTGTTCTGCACCCTTTAGATACTGAAGCTTGGCTCCATTAGTCATTTTTTGGAGAAGGCCATGGACCCACCGAGTCAGAAGGCAGTCAACCTCGCCATCAAGAACCTCACAGACCTGGTAGGTAACAGTAAAGATCAACTATAGTTTGTCTCGGAGGAGATTACAGGGTTCACATAGTTTTGCAAAGTATTGAACTTTATCCTAATTGGAAATCCTGGTATGTATAAAAACGTAAAAAGAAAAAGAAAAGAAGAAAAAAATCACAGTATCAAAAAAGTTAAAAGGTTCCAAATAATGTAAATGTGAAAAAAAAAATCCATAACGGAAAATAAAAAAAAAAGGATAATATGTTTTTACTGCTCTGTTTGCTTTTATGCTATAAAGCACATTAGTAAGGTTTTCATTTGTGGTTGAATATCCTAAAATTGCTTCAGATTTGTAGAAATTTACCTTTAAAAAAAAATTTTTTTTTTATGGCAAAAAATTTAGCAACACTTGATGAAGATTTAATTATGTACTTTAAATCTCGGGCTTATTTTCCTTCTGACTTTTAAGATATGGCAAAATTGGATTTAAAACAGATTACATTGTAATCAAATAAAGAGAAAAACAACAAATACTTCAAACAAAGCAGCCATAATAATATTTGTTCATAAAATTATAAATTTTCTCTTTATCACCCAGTTTACCAGCCTGCAGTTTTATCTTGAATGATGTAACTCTGGCACCCTCAGTGAAATGACCCTTTCTTCAACTTAGAAGCAGCTTCAAAGAACCATTTCTATAAAATTGTATTTACAAAAAAACAAACAAAAAAACACTGAATATGAAATAGCCACTATCACTTGCTTGATCAATACCATTTGAAGTTATACTGAGATCAAGATGACATGATTTTTCTTCTGGATTTTTTGACATGATGTGTTAGAATGCCCTGGACCACAGAGAGAATCTGACAGCGCTGGGTGTTCACCTGGCTCGTCTCCCTGTAGAGCCACACACTGGCAAACTGATCCTGTTCGGAGCTCTGTTTGGATGCCTCGACCCAGTGCTCACCATCGCTGCTTCGCTCAGCTTCAAAGACCCTTTCTTCATACCCCTGGTAGGGCACTGCGCTCACAGACATGAAAGCCAACATTGACAGCAGAGGCACAGATATCCATACACTTCAGCACATTGCTACAATCTCCCTTCTGGCTCTTTTTATATACCTTGCATACTTGAAGATGTTTTGGGAAATCTCTTTTAGGGGAAAGAGAAGATGGCAGACATGAGGAGAAGAACTCTGTCCAGAAACTCCAAGAGTGACCACCTCACTATTGTCTATGCCTTTAAGGTAATTAAAACCAGCAGCAGTGAGCCTGAATTTAACTTCTAGTTTTACCTGTTTTATAACTGAACTGTCTTAATTTTTTATGCACTGCCTGACAGGGCTGGGAGGAAGCCAAACAGCGGGGAGCTAGGTATGAGAGAGAGTACTGCTGGGACAACTTCCTGTCTGCTAACACACTCCAGGTAAGTCTAACTGATTGTAACGTCTTTTGTCATGTTTTATATTTAGCAGATATAAGATATGTGGTTTACCTTTAAGTATTTTTTAGCAATGTTAATGTACATTTAGCTCACAGACAAAGTGTAAGTGATTTTAAGTTAATAAGATCAAACAGGATTTTATGCAACATTTAATTTAATGTATTTATTTATTTGAAAGGGACAGTGTACATTAAAAGCAATCCTGGAAATGCACCAGAAGGGCATTTTTAATCTGTTGTCCCTGGACAGATCTTAAAATTGTCTACCTAAAAAAAACACAACAGTAAGAATTTTACAATGAAAAATACAAATATAAAAAACAAATATTTAAAACTGATTTAAAAATACAGAATAAATGTTAGCTGCATTTCAGGAATATTTTGGGTTTTTATCAAAAAGGATGAGGTTTCTCAAAAACAAACTATAATCTACCCTTCTAAGTTAAAAGCTTTGAGTTTTTCCACTATAGCATATATTTGGCTGAATTGAAGAGGATAATAGCATTGCCTATTCTATAGACACTACTAAAAGAAATAAAGGGAGCAATAAAAAAATGCATAATAAAACTGAATGCATACAATATTCTCATTGAATACTTTGTTCTATACAATGTTTATGTGCTGACAAAAAAATCACACAAAATCATCGATGGAAATCAATTTTATTAACAAATGGAGGCCTGGATTTGAAATAACACATCAAGATTAAAGTAGAAAAAAACACCAGAGACTGGTCCATATTAGATGTAATGTCCTTAAAGTCGTAGGGAAATCATATTTAAATTTCAAACCATTCTGGCTTAAACATGTATATAAATGTACTCTTTGTTAGACTATGTCCCAAAATGTAGAAAATTTCTATAGAAAAAAAAAATAAATAAAAAAATACTGTCAATATTTTCTCTGTGGCTTGTTTTGTATTTTACACAGGCCAGTTAGTTATCACGCCAGCCTCAGCACCTAAATTCGGCCAATCATATATCAACGGTCATCTGTCAATCAAATTTTTCGTTCATAGCATCTGGATTCATATATGTCGTAGCTAATATACGCAATGGTTGAAATAAGAAATAAGTATCATTATTTACTTGGTCATTGAGCTGGATCGCCTGTGTCTTAAACGAGGCATTAAGAGCTAACAGGTGAACTGGCAGCGCTGCTTGAGGCAAGCGCTCAAAACATGTAACGGGCTGTTAGCCTTCTACACCAAATGAAGCTTCTGCCGCATCTCTGACGTCCTCTTCTACAACATCTTCCTCCCCTCTTTCCCCCTCTAAATAAAAGATTAGTGACGGAGGAGACTCATCCACAACCTCTGCCATAAAACTCTCCTCCTCTTACATATTTCTGCTGTCCATAGCGTTCCTTGACAGTGTCGTTGCTACGTCACCAATTTAGACCTACTTGGTCCCTACTTGGTAATTACCTAAGTAATTTACCTAAGTAATTTACCTAAGTTGCTAACTGGTTAGCAAGATGCTTCCAAAACACTGGCCACAGCAAAACTTGCTTGCGAACCTTCCGCCGCAACAATCCCGCCCCCTTAATAATCGACCAATCAGATTCATTTTATTCACTCATGTAAAGTCGGGCACCACTCGGGAGAATTCGGAACTGCAACCATTGGAACAGCCGCTTCCCTTCGACTTTAAAACAGGTTAAAATCAGGCTCAGTATTGTGTGTGGCCAACATTTAACTATTAAGGACATTTCCAGACAATTATTCATCATTGTTTTAAAAGTACAATATTCAAGTTATGGAAGTTAAATCTGTTAATCAGCTGCCTGCTGGTTGGATATCAAAGCAGATACCCTAACTAATGACCTCGCTAATGTCATCATAATACTCTGGTAAACTCAGAGCACCACATGAGGTAAGATACTATGCACATTAAGCATGATTACTTTAAAATACAACTGAAGGTTGTAGAAACCCATACCCTTGATCAATTTAAACTAAAGGTTTTATGCATACTTTGGATATTCGTTCACTTGATTTCAATCTAAGGGAATATTTAAAAAAAATTTATAAAAAAAATAAGACAAAGAAAGCCTTTTGAAAAATAATGCCCAGAGAAGAAAAATTAAGGTGAACAGGTGTTCATTAAATTTTAATTAGTGTTTATTTAATTATGTGTATTTAAAAAAACAATAAGTTTGTTCTAGCCTTGTAATTTCTCTTTTTTATTGTTTAGATGCTCCATAACATGAAAGGTCAGTTTGCAGA
Source organism: Cyprinodon brontotheroides (assembly GCA_018398635.1). NCBI lineage: Eukaryota > Metazoa > Chordata > Actinopteri > Cyprinodontiformes > Cyprinodontidae > Cyprinodon > Cyprinodon brontotheroides. The sequence continues at coordinate 10,870 of JAGKQL010001918.1, read as the reverse complement.
ACATCTCATGCATGCTGGCTTTGTCAGCAGCAGGAACCCCAAAGACCCTATATCCAACGTCAACTCAGGTAAAAAGAAGACATTTTTTACTTTTTATTTAAAATCAGATATATTCCACAGAGCAGTATTTAATAAATTTAATGCCCTATGTTTTCTCAGACAATGAGAAGTTAATTAAGGCCGTTATTGTTGCTGGACTGTACCCTAAGGTGGCAATGATCAGACCGTCTTACAGCAAAAAGAGACCAGGGTGAGTCTGTTGATCCATTAAAAGCTCAAAACACAAGTAAAATTTCACTTTTTTATTCTTCTGTTTCTCTCCTGGAAGACAATCTGCACTAGCATTACGATTATTCACATTATTCACAAGAAGTGTCCTCTAACGGTTACCTGCACATTTGCAGCAATGTGTTAGGAAAATTGTCGGGAAAAAAAAACAAAAAACAAAGGCACATTTGCAGCCCAGGATCAATAAACTCATCAGAAAAGCCCTGAGGCAGCTGTCATAAGTGTCAGCTTTGACCTGAGTGCAAAAGATAAATTGGTTTGGCAATGGCAGTTTTATTTATATATCACATTTCATTATATATAAACTCAGATTACCTCTCAAATGAAGACAAAACATCACAACAAGCGATATACCATACAGTGCTGTAGAAAAGAGTTTACCCCCTGACATATTTCCTGTTTTTGCAGTGTTTCAGAATATAAAACCAAGCCTAAACAAAATTTTTTTTTCTTTATAAAGATTATGTTTTTTAATAATTGAAAAAACAATAACTAAAACCAAACCGGTCCCTGTATATAAAATAAAGTAGTTGTCCCCTAAACCTGATAACTTTATTCTACTCTTTGTTTTTGCTCGCAGAGCAGTATTAATTCAGCAAACTAAGATGGGCTTTGAGCATTAATAGCCTGTTAAACGTATAGCCAAAACATCTACTATTTTTTATTTATTTAGTTGGTTAGTTAAAAGGCACTTTAAAACAACCATGGCTGCAACAATGTTTTCCACATGTGAAAGAGGAAAAACTAAAATATTAAACAATAAATTCGTTCTTAAATTGTTTGTATGAGTGATCTAGGATAAAATGTCGCATTCAGCATTTTTCTACTATTTCTAATCTTCTCTCGGGTGTGAAATGCTCCAGACTTTATGTAGGACTCTTGCGCAGTCAGGCAGCTGTTTTCCAAACCTGTATTTTACTGAAAGACATTTGTTTTACTTAGAAGCAATTGAATATTTTTATTAGGCTACATCATTTTATATTATGCAACTCTGGTATTATGAAATATTTTTTTATTTGCTGATGACAGAACTGTCAGTCACTACACCTGCAGCTGACATGTCCTTGTCAGATGCAGGTGTCCAGGGGACATTTTGTCAAAAGAAGGAACAATCAGTGAGCTTTATGCAAGATCAAGCTACTATTGAAATAACACCCGGAACAGAAAATGGATAGAAAGTAATAACACATAAAAAAAAAAATAAGTTTATTATAAATAATAAGAATTTATATTTCTACATAAATATGTATATATTAATGAATAAAATAAGTAAAGAAACTTGATGAAACTCCTGTATTAAACGTTCAGGTGCTTTCTGTAAAGTTCAGGAAAGGTTCGTTAAGACTTCTGCACCTGTTGACAGATACTTTAATTGGGCTGAGAATTTTTAAACAAAAAATTCTAAATCAATATTTTATTTTAGTAAATTATAATTTTTTTTATTATTCATTTTTTCAGTTGTGTGTTTTGAATTAGCAGTGTGAACTTATACTTTTCTTTAATAGGAGGGTATGTAAACTTTAAACACAACTGTACAACGCTTATTAAAAAATTAAGAGATCACAAAAGCAATTTCCTTTTGTTTACTTTTAATATAAGTAATTGTGTCCACTAAAATTGAAATAAATAAATAAATAAGAATAAAAAAACGCTTTGTTCATGAGATGTTTGCCATATGTAAGAGTCCTGCTTTGACCAGCATGAGGGTCCTAATCTTGAGGAAATGAGAAGTTTCACCTTTCAGACGTAACTTTTTGTTCACATTAAAGCATTCACACAATTGTTTCTCATATTATCATTAGTAGTTGTAAAACAAATAATGCACAGATTCAAAATGATAAAGAAAACAAGATATTGTTCTGATTGATTTAAAATTTATGTTTTATATTATTTTAATGCCCTGCATAGACCTTCCTGTGTGCTGGGAAGGTGTGAGCAGAGGAAACATTGATAAGTCGATTAATTTGAATGACCTGAACCCCATAGTGCATCTATAGAGTATTTTCAATGGTAAGATCAAAGGCAACAGACCTAAATATCACCTAAATGCTGCTATCAAAGCAACCTGGGTTCCTATTACACCTCAGCAGAACCCCAGGCTTACCCCCTCCATGCCACCGTGCATTAAGCAGTAATTCATGCATAAGGAGATCCAACTAAGTATTAAGTTCATGAAAATTAAGATTCTTTTTTTTTATAAACCTGACATTGTTTTTGTAGTCTCCTGTTTTATTGATCTTATGTATGTTTCAAATTTCCCAAGGCACTAAATTAGGGGTTTAATTATCTTTGAGCAATAATTAAGACCACAAGGAATAAATGCTTAGAAATGTCCACTCCATGTTTAAAGAATCTTTATATAAATTTTGCTTTCTAACGTGAGCAGGAATTTTTTTTCTCCTCATAATGCTCTAATGTTTTCTTGTACTCTGGTTGTCCTTGTCTGACATAAAACGAGTTGTCAGAGCTAAAACATATAATTATACCCTCTTAGCAAAAACTAAAGGCATCTGTAGGAGGAGGTATTTTTTAAAGCACTAAACTAAACTGTATATAGTGGCAATGCTTTTGCCTGTTTCAGTGCTTAGCAACACCTTTACAAAATCAGTGAATGTTTCTCTCTGCATATGAAGTTGTCACCTTGCAGATTAGAACAAAGAATATTTAATTGCCCCGGTAGGAGCTCTTTCCATTGTTGCCAAATCACACAGTTCTCCGGTAAATACAGTTTGTTCTCTGTTAAGTATTGCTTGCACACACACATTTGGAACATGGTTTCCCTTTTAACTCAGACCTGATTATCAGACATTTTTGCTTTCTTTTTGTTCTTTAGCCGAGATGACAGGAGACATTCTGAGGAAATTAAAATAACAGGCGAATTACATCTGATTGGATCCAGTGATTTTTCTTTCTTCTTTAAACTTAACCAATTTGTTCTTGTCAGTTTTCATACCACTGGGAGCGAAGAATGTCAGTATAGACTTATAAAAAATTAGACTTATATACAAGGCATGACAATATGAAATATATCCCTCCCTTTCAAAGGATAAGTGGTTCTGAGTGACAGACATGAAGGAAGTGATATGTTTAGCAATACATGGCTGTTTTTTTGTTGTTAAAATTAATGCATTAAATAGAAGGTATAAGAAATATTACTTTAAACTTAAAGAAAATGGGGGATATTGTTTTAGTTGATGTGTAGTAAAGACATCTTAAACCTTCCTGCTGTAGATTTATTCTAGATTATACTTTGCATGACCCAAAACTTTTCATTTCTCTTCTTATTTAAACTGTATATTGCCTGTTACCAGTATCGGTTAATGTCACACTAAAGAATTTATTACTAAATGTTACATAACAGAATTATCAGTTTAAAATGTATAAAATAATCCTTATATTGGCTCAAATTATTCCAGTGATGTTTTGTCTTTTGCTCTGCATTTCTTTTGTTTGAAGGTGTTCATTTTGCTGTGGTTTATTTTCCACCATCATTAATAATGAGTGCAGGATGCAGTTTAGGTGGATACAAACCCAGATTTCTCAAAGAATATTCCTATATTATTTGTTAGTGTTTTGCATTAGTACTCTGAAACTAATTACTCTTCATCAAGGATAACTATTAAACCAAATCTTGTAGGTAGTCATTTACTTAGGTTGTAATTTTGCTATTGTTTTATATCCAAAATTATAAATGACCAAGTGAGGTTTGGAAATTTGGCAAACCACAGTACTTTGCGGTTAACTCACATATTCTTTAAATTAACAGAAAATGGTTATAACCCGCCGCTCCATGAGCTCACTTCTAAATCCAGCTCCATGGGTTTTCTTTCTTGTGAAACATGAAGGCAAAATATAACATTCTGGTCAGAAAGAGCTTAGAAATTATTGGAGAATGTTTGTGGAGTTTGATCAAAAGGTCCTCTGTCCAACTTTTAAATGGGAAACCAGATTGTTTGTGCTTTAGGATTGTGTTACTGCCTATGTGGCCCTGGAAGCATATTACTAGTGGCAGAAAAAAATGGATTCAATTAAATCAGAACATTCTAAAATGAAGCTCAGACTTTCTGTTAGGTGTGAGGCTCAATAGGTGCAAACTGAAGGTTTTTGTTTGACCTTCATGATCCTCTGAATAAAAAGCATGTTTTTCTTTCTTTATTTGTTACTTTTATAATTTTATAAGCATTTATTGGTTATTTAGGTTTTAGCCGTGGTAAATTGTAGAATGGTGGCCCTTTGCATACATACTTTCCAACATCTCCACTATGTATTTGTTTATCCTTTTATAATCAGCTTTTAGCAAGTAAGGTTTGATTATTCTGTATTCAGATGATTGTTACTCTGTACTGTATTTAATTGTTTGCTTAGTGTATGATATTCAATACAAATCTGTTTGTTTCTTATAATCTAAAACAACAATATTTGAATAGGTTCTTTAAACATAAAAAACAAAATCAGTGTGAAATGTTTCTTTTCTATGTCATCACATGTACATGCTTATTTAAACTAAGGAAAAAAACTGCAGTGGTGACTTTGAGGGGGTTATTTATTTTTTTTTTTTTTACTTTCCATAAAAAAAATCAGGCTTCTATAAATTCACTGAACTGTTTAAAGATAATATGCTGGTGGAGAATCTCAGTCATCCAGGTCATAGTCATTGCAAAAAAGTTCAAACACAATCCACTGGACTTTGTTTCCAAGTTTGAAGATGTTAAGCTTCCCATCCAGGAAGCTTTTTCAATTCAAAATGTCAGAATTAGCGTTGAGTTTGAAGTTTTAAAGAGCTGCCCAAAATAAAGCCTTGTATTAATACAATATATTGTCTTGTATAATTCATCACAGGGTAAAGGTGTACACCCAGTCTGACGGAAAGGTGTGCATTCATCCCAAATCTGTCAATGTTGAAGAGACGGAGTTTAATTACACATGGCTCATTTACCACCTGAAGATGAAAACCAGCAGTGTAAGTAAACTGACCTTTTAAGGACTGTGTGAGAACTGAGGAGTGCATTTAGTGCATAGGGAATTATTCTTTAAACATTCATGGAAGAATCCATCATGGGAATGTGCAGACCTATTCTGGTAGCATTAACTGAAATTGAAACAACACATTTTTGCTCATCAAAAATCATCCTAAGCATAGCCTGAATTCTCAGTATTTGTGCAATCACAAACAAGACAGTCCCTCTTGTACTGCTCCTACTTATACCTCAACTGTGTAAGACCGACCAAAAACATGTTGCCTAATAACGTTGAAGTTTTATAGTTTAAGGTAGGAAATAAAGCTGTGACCAAAGTAAGAGATGCTGAGTCCACGGCCGAACCAAAAGCATTTGTGTTTCAAGAATTAATGCATTTTCTCATTGCACTGCTGACATTTTTATTTGATAAGCGACTAGGTGGTATTATACCCAACTAGGATCCGTTAAATGTCAATAATTTTCCCAAACAGATTCCCTGGGAGCATTTCTAGATTGATAACTTTTAGAACCAATCATGAGCGCTATGTGTTAACAATCTGGTTAAATTATTCTCCTCTTACAACCTTTTCAATGCTGGGAAAAGTATTTCCCTTTCTAGACATTTTTTCAGTTTTTGATTTTCTGTCACATTTAATGTTTTAGATTATCAAATAAATGTTTAGATATATATAAAAAAAATTATATTTAAGCAATTAAGATAATTGATCTATCACAGTAACACAGTACCACCATGGTTATTTTGGTAGGTTTGGTTGTGTGGGAAGGTGCCAGGAAAATCATCAGTTCTTTAAGTGTGGTTGAAAAAAACTGCCCCAAACATCATGGCCCTATTTAAAAAAAGTAATATACCTCACCTGAAACCGGGTTAAACCACTTTTGCTGGCATTAACTGCTTGCAATACCTGGTATTGAGTCTTTTAAATCACTAAGTATTTGCAAACTCCTTTTTGATTATTTTTTTTATTTTTTTGTTTTAAATTAACTCGTCTTTGTTTTATGAAATAAATCATTTCAAAATTGAAAGTTCTATTTTTTCAGGTCATTCTAATATTGTAATATGTTTGATGACCTTAAGCTTCTAAATGTGAGACATAATCCAAAGCAGAAGACGTTTGAAAGCAGACTTTTTCAGCTGTTTACTTTGACATTTCACATAAATTTCTGTTGAGTATATAAAAAACGGACTTGTCTATATTTAGTGAGTCATGTCCCTCCTCCTGTGCAACTTGTGCTACTTTGCTTTGCTGTACCTCAAAGCTGTCCAGAGCTCATCAGTGGCAGAAAATCTGCAACTGTGAACCGCTTTTTTATTTTCCCCTGAATGTTTCTGTTCACGTGTGAAAATGGCTTTTGAGATTTTGCCCAGCCACTTCTGAAGAGCACCTGTGAGAGGATAGAAGTACCAGCGGCTAAAGGTTGGCAGTGGTGCCATACTAGCTTTGCACTTAATGAATATTTGATTAAACACAGCGCCTTTCAACTCTCTCTCAAAAGCTCTTGGGCTTCAAAGCTTCCAGATACAATGCAAGAGGTGGTCGCAGTGGCAAACCGGTCAACACAGATTCCTGACTGCAACGCTCTATTGCTTCTTTATTTTTTATCAATCCCTCCTCAGACTCCTCGTCTATCTGTCTTTGTTCTGTCTCCTTATGCGAGTGCCCCAATTCTGCATAAAAAATAAAAGAAACGATACTTCATAGCTGCTTTGATTGCGTCCTCAGTGCTGATGAAGAAAACATGCTTTGTCGCATTTTACCTTCAGTTCTGCTACATTTAGATCTTTTTGTTTTTCTCTGACACAAAGCTGCACATCTGCGTTCATAGAGTGAGACGTTCAGACGGTGTGAGATATCCAAGGTTATTTACTCACTGAGAGAGAATGAAGCAGAAGGGGTAGAGCAGCAGAACGAGGGAGGAAAATGGATGATGACGTTAAACTTGATATCCTCTGACGCACTTGTCCCTGATGATCTATTACATCACAGATTTATGGGCTGAATGCAGGTTAGCCAGCTCTCTTATTTCTCATCTCCATCAAGGATTTTACTCTTTTATTTCCAGTTTGGGTTTAACACCACTGGATTTTTAATATGCTTGTTTAACCTTCATCTTTTAAAAGGACCTGTGGGGTTTTCTTCAACTATAGTGCCCTAAATTGCTCCAGGTTTATAGGAGGCACAGGCCAGAGATTGGCAAGAGCCATAACCTCAGTTTTTAGCATTTTTCTATGGCATGAGGACGGGGCAAACAATATTACAGAGTAGTAAAAACAAGAATGAGAACCACACGTTTGTTTTTAATGCAAAATGTTTTATAAATCCAAACATGTAATTTACACCACTGATATGGGGAGAAATGGTAATGAGCAAGTTGTAGTAAAGCCCAGGTTTTAAATATGTTATCCAATAAAGAATATGGTGGATGCAGAAGGTATTTCACAAGCTTGATATTAAATTAACATTAAGTCACATTTTTACCCTAATACATCCTTCCGTTATCCATGTGACCTAATGTAGGTGTTTATAAAATGATTGAGTGGTCCGTCATCTCCCCCTGCTGGTCCTGGTTGGAAAACCACACTTGGAATCCTCTTTGCCACCGACCTGGTGGCAGTATGGCGGCTTTGTTCTTGTTTTCGTGGTAAGATGAACAACTTTACTGCGGCCCAGTGTGAGGCTACTGCTAGCCCCCTCTGCACCACTCACAGGTCATCATGGGTTTTATGACATGGCAGAGGCAACAAACAAGGGCAAATAAAACCAAACAGGAAAGATAAATTGGATCCGAACTAGACTCAAAAACAGTGAATTGTATTCTGGACCAGGCATCAAACGAAAAGAGGAGAAACAGATGCAGACCTTTCAGTGTTGACATTGTTAACCTAAGCTCTGTTTGCAATACTATCGGGACTTTAGAATCATCAATTTTTAGTGTGTCGCTATCAAATATTAAGAGACTAAATCAATTTTTGAGAGCAAATAACTTTGCTTCTTAGACAGACTTCTATTAAGACTTTTATTAAGATGATTTATAGTGAAGAGGCTGCTGTACAGCAGCTAACATTATGTCAGTGGATATTGTGTAGTACTGCCCACCTCTTCAGATAATTTGTCGTGATATGCATCCTCCAGCTGCTTTGAGAATGATGGTATGCTGTTGCTCTATGCTTCGGGACATGGGGGTCATTCACTGATTAGTGCTATTTTCAAAAAGTCCTGTAGGGGGAGTGCTACTACAGAATAGTATCTATTGAATTTGTTTTAGTTTGTATATTCTTTCCCTTATTTTGTTGTTATTTTCTTACTTAATTTTAGGATTGAAGTGAAGGTTGGTCAACACATCCCTTTAAAGTGTAGCTCTTAGTGATCCGTCTTTCCTTCTTCATTTTGGGTCTCATTGGGTGAGCTGCTTTACATAAGCAGCTGTCAAATCAACATGAAATGGAAGGTTTGAAAGTGTGTAACACATTAGGGAGATTCACAGATGGGGCAGTATGACATTTTTCCTCACACCAGAGGCACCAAAACACATTTTCAACTGGCACAGCCTTTCTCCACTAATGTGACACTCTTAGCCCACACCGCAGAGTAGCTGTCGGACTCAGCGTGTCACAAGGATTCAGCTTTCTGTAACTAAACCTGGTAATGTGTTGTAATAATGGTATAATTGCGTGTTTGCAATTCCACCATCTCCTTTCAGATCTTCCTGTACGACTGCACTGAGGTGTCCCCGTTCTCCCTGCTGTTCTTTGGAGGAGACATCAGCATCCAGAAAGAAGAGGGCGAGGAAACCATCGCTGTCGACCGCTGGATTGTCTTCAGATCCCCAGCGCGCATTGCCCATCTTGTTAAGGTAAACAAAGCGGACATCAGATGCTCTGATTACTGAATATTGCAGTTATTTTTTATTGGCTTCTGTTCTGTTCTGTAGAGTTTGAAGAAAGAGCTGGATTCACTGTTACAAGAAAAAATCAGCAACCCGGCTCCTGTGGACTGGAATAACCGGCAGTCCAAAGACTGTGCTGTCATCACAGCAATCATAGATCTCCTCACCACCCAAGAAAGGCCTGCAGGCAGCAGCAAGGACGATGGCAGGATGTGGGCGTCTGCCCCGAGAGGGAAGCACGTTTACTTTAATGAGGACGATGATGATGACGACGACAACGATGATTAAAAGTGGCCAGGGATTCGGCTGGCAATGAAGAAAGTAGCCTTTGCGGTGACTGAGTGCACCTTCAGACATGAGTTTGTTGGAATATTTATGATAGACAGCTGGCCTCCCTGATGCCTCTACTCGGTTTAAACTTTACTGCTCCCTTGATGCTGCTAAAGGCCAAACAGAAGGGTAGAGTGCTGGAAAATGAAAATGTTCTTCCTTTGAATGAGTCCTGCTTTTCTCTCTCTTTTGACCATTTAAATAGCTCATTGACCAACCTGTCTTTATGTTCCCGTTTTGTTTAATTTGTTTATTTTATATTTGGAAGTTTTGACCTGTTTCCAAGCAATGCCACATAACCGCTTGTGTAATAAATAAGCTACTTGTAATCAGTGTGATTCCTTTACGTTATGAGACTGACCTTTAAAAAGAATTTCCCAGATATTATTAGTTTCAAAAATAACTGTCCATTAAGTACAGAAAGTACATATTCATAGATTAGGATAAAAAGGTTATAGAGAAGTATTACCTTATTGTCCCACAGCCAGGAAATTGAAGTTTAAAAGTGGCAAAAGAAAGTAGAAAAAAGCTTATTGCACAATAATGAAAAAAAATTATTTAAAATGTTGAGCTGTTCAGAAAAAGGAAAAAAAATATATTGTGCAGTTATCAAAAAAAGGCCTTATCAGGTAATAATGAACTGTTGAGTTAAAAGGAACATTAGAAAAGCAGAAGCCTGTTAAAAGTGAGATGGAAAACTACAAAAGGCCCATTGTATCAGCAGTTCAACTCAAAATAAATCTCTCTACATTATGGAATAAAATAAAATTTGTTTTCATTTGAATAATCCTGGTTTATTGCTAAAAAAAAAACTTCATGTACTATACAATATACATAAGATTGTACAGTACATTATATATCCTAAACATATACATACAACTTATAAAGATCTCAATCGTTGGTTGGGGCTCCATGTGCTTACGTTTCAGCTTCAAACTCCACATTCCATTAATAGTGATTTCCTGATGCCTCACATATTCCTCTCAAGATTGCTATATAGATTTTGGACTTGAGGAAACTCTGGACCAATACCAGTAAAAATCATGGCTCCCAAAATCATTACTAACTGGAAAATCCACTGTCTCCGGTCGTCTCTCCTCCCTTCTCTGGCACCCCGCTTTCCACATAAAATGGAAAAGAGGATTTTAGCCCCTGAGCAGCAGTCAAATGCTTCATCTCTCCTGCCAAGGCAAACTACTTTGAACATTCTTTGTTGAGGAAATGGCTAAAGTTAAATTTGATGCTTGTTGCCAATTTCTTTGATTGGTCTGTGTGAACTGGTTCTCAGACACTGAATCTCTTACAAATGATCAATGCCATTCGCTTTACTATCCTCTTCAGGAAGCAGTCTTTGCTGTTGCTTGTGCACCTTTTTATAAAACACTTTA
>JAGKQL010001917.1:0-45970 GCA_018398635.1 Cyprinodon brontotheroides | reverse complement strand
AACTCTGTAAAGCGTGATAATACTAATATATCTGCGCTACTAACTTCTGTAAATTTGACTGATAACCACATACTAACTAGCAAGAGGCAGTAATACTTACTAGTAGCCGTAGCGATAGCCATGCCTGCTAACTCTGTAGGGGCAGTTCTACTGTAAAGTGCCTTGGTCAAGGTCAATGATCGCCATCCCTGGTATGTAACAACCATACCATGCATATATCTTTAGGTTAGTTGACTATATTAATTAGGCTATGTATACTTAAAAAATAAAAAATCCACCACCCCCCTTCTTTTTTTTTTACACTACTGGGTATGTGTGTGCTGGGTCACCCCTAATGAAGGTTTAAATGAATGAGCGTTACAGGGTTTTGTTGTAAAGAAAGTTAAAACAAGACAATAGTCTCAGCTTTGTGCTCCTGAAGCTATTGTAGTTGATCCTCAAATGATTTCATTGATTTACACAAAATCAGGGCATTTATAAAGGTAAAACTAAGAAAAAATGATAGATTATTCTAATTAATTAAAGTTTTCTTTTTATTGATTGGTTCACTAAAAATTAAACATCATTTGAAGCTGAATAGTCACATTATATGTGGATACATAAAAAGACCTGATCAGGAGGATAAAATAGGGTTATATACACCAAGTGTTCATGCTATATTTCCAGCGCTTATCTCTCTTAAAAAATACTTTCTTTTTAAATCTTAGACTTTTGTTCAGGGACTTTCGCTTCAAAATTCATTGGAAGGTACTAATAACTTAGCTGCTGTACCACCTATGCACTAGTGCAGTATCGTACCTCTGTTTTTATAGTACATTTACACAAAGGGGCTTTTATTTTAGACCAACTTATATTTCTTCCAAAAATTTTAGGGATCATCGAAATGATTTTGATGAATGTGAGCAGTTCTTTAACTTTAACTCTGCTATAGAAGCCTTTTTTTTTGCTTGTTGTAGAATCAGACACTCTAAGCTGTAGATTCTGTCTCTGGGTTCCTCTGTGACCGTCTTGGTGACTTATTTTAGTAGGCTCGTCAACGATCTCCAACGTTTCTATGTTTTCTCCGTTATTGCTCTATGGTCTCCCAAATACAATAAATTATTATTCTAAACTTCAGCAGGCTCGATGCGACAGAGATTGTTACTCATTTGGTATTCATTTTTTTTTAGATTTGGGTAGAGCTTGTTGCTTTCCGAGCTGTTGTAGCCTACTTCACGTTGTCAAACAGGTTCTTGATTCCACAGATCTGGCAGTACCACCGCCTCTTTGTTCTAAATGACAGCAAAAACAGCTTTTGTGGTTAATCACATTTTTATTGAGGAATTAAGTTGTGACATTTTTTAACATGCATTCAGGATCTTTCTGGTTAAATTTCACCCTTATAATAAAAAGGGAATAAAACTTTCTTTAAAAATCATGTAGGGGAAAGCAGCCATTAAATTTCCGAATTCTCCCTAGCGGTGCATGACTTTGCACTAGTAACCATAAAGTCGAATCGTGATCGGTCGATTATCAAGGGGGCGGAATCGCAAGCAAGTTAGATTGTAAAGCGGTTTTGTCTGAAGCATCTTGCTAACCAGTTAGCAACTTAGTGCTAGTAGGTTCCTAATGGAAATCATTACATTGAAACAAAGTAGCACTAAATTGGACCCACTTACCAGGCGACTAATTGTCAAGGAAGCGCTATGGACAGAGGAAACATGCAAGAGGAGGAGAGTTTTAGTGTCGGAGGTCAGGTGGATGAATCTCCTCAGTCCTCATACATTTTTATTTAGAGGAGGAGGGCGGGATGAAGGTGTTGTGGGAAGAGGACGCCAGGGCGGCAGAAGCTTGGTTTGGATGTAGAAGGCTTCCAGACGTACATGTTTGAGCCCCTGCCTCGCAACGCTGCCAGTTCTGTATGCTTCTCTACGCCTGCTGAAGACACAGACGTCCAGCCCCATGAACACTGGGACGGAACTCAATGGGAAAGTAAATGATTCTTGTTTTCTTATTTGAACCGTTCGCGTATATGAGCTGAGCGACATATGAATCAAGATGCTATGACGAAAAAAATTGATTGACAGATGACTGTTGATATATGATTGGCTGAATTTAGGTGTAAAAAGCTACATGTATAACTAACTAGGCCTGCAGAACATAATATTTTTTTAAATAGTCATTTTTTCAAACTTTCAGGGACAATATTGGATAAAAGAGTACATTTATATACATGTTAAAGTCAGGATGGTTTTGACATTTAAATATGATTTCCTAAGACTTCAAAGTATCTTTGTCTAAAAATTTGGATTTGTTTGATAAGCAAAAACATTGAAGCCGATCTAATAAGCAAAAGAAAAATGAATATGTGGGAGGAAAAACAGATAATTTTTAGTTCTGAATCAACCGTGTTGGATCTGAACACTGGAGGCCGTCTTTTTCTTTAAGATCTTCCCGCAGACTCACCTCCTGCAAATTCATTCAAACTGGTGTCCTTATTAAGTGTCAAATATGTAAACAAACTTGGTTCCCAGTCAGTTATTAACTAGTTAGTTATGGCAAACTGAAACACATCTGTCTTGTAAAATCCTGGATTATCACCCAGCTCTGCTGCTGAATCATCTGTTTAATCTTTATTACATTTTAAGATGAAATATAAAAGTATCTAGCTGTTATTTGATCCTTAAATTAATGAATACGTTTGTTTGATATTGATTCCTTCTGATGTGTCCCATCAGTAAAGGTAACTGAGAGCTCGGATAGTTTCTCCTAATCCTGCATCAGGATGCAGCAGTCGATCCTGCTGCAGTCCGCTGATCCATCCCCAGCGCTCACTCCATCTTTGATCTGCATCTGTATCCCTTCCTGTAGACTTCTACTCCATTCTCCCTTTAAACAGCCCCCTCCCTCCTCCTGCAGAAAGTGCGTGACTCTGCATGCTCCTTCAGCACCCCCCGCCAGTGCTGAGGAGGGGCATTTCCATCCTTTATAAACAGGCTGTTAAAGGAAGGTAAATCCACTGCAGATCTGCAAATTATAATCTCACAGGGAATAATTGGAAATAAAAATAAGTCGGGAGACTGAGGAAGATTATAAGAACTAAATATTTTAGTTCCTGTATTTTAATGTGATTTAAGTCTTTTATTCATTTTTTTTCTGTACCCACTCTGCTGGGAATCCTGTATTTTGCATCCATTCATTTATTATACCACATTTTATGCAATTTTAAATTTCGCTGCAATTACATGTGCTATATAGATTAATATTTGTTTTTTATAGTCAGAAATATTAAATAACAATGTTGTCAATTAAAGGAAGCATAGTGGAGGATGTTCTTTTCGGGATTGGATCATCAAATATGCAATTGTGGTCCTCCTTTACTGTCAATCATTCTGGTGATATGTTTACTAAGAGCCATCCCACGCGGCCTTCAAGTCCCTGACATTTTTTCACTGTTTACCGCGGGGTGAGTCTCGACATGGAATCGGTTGCAAATCTTCTTTTGGAAAGTACAGCTTGTACATGAGCCGATGCAAACAGCAACTTTAAAACCGAGCGTGCACAAGGCGAAATGAGCTTAATAGGCGTTTGCGCTCTAGAGTGGGTACAGGGTTGTCCACGTGCATTTTCTTTTAAGTGGGGAGGGCAGGTCTTTTTTAAAAATTTGAGGAAATCCTCCAATATACCTTTAAATTGTACCTACTAATGTTTTTAAATCTATTGTCATTTGAAACTGCAATATTTTTTTTTCATTGATATTTTCGCAAACATCAGAACAAACTTATTAAATTTTGCAGCTTCTATCAACGATTATTTAAAAATAGAATAACATCATATTTTCTCTTATTGATTTTAAATACTTATGGGAAGAATAATGAAATGAAGGGATTCATTTTACCCATGTGATCATTGAAGGATGCTGGTTTTTCTAATCTGCATTATCTGTTTATTATGGAGTAAAAAAAATAAAAAATAAAAAATCTACATCATTGTTATCAGTATTATTACTGTTAAAATGAAGTTTGTTATTCAACACACAAAAATAGAACATAATAGACTGCAATAAATCAGTAATATTTGAACATTAGGAGATATTGTTATTAAATTCACCACTTTATGAAACTTAAATACATTATTGTTATAATTGAAAATTATTACTATCATATCATTCAATATTCAATCACTATATTGATAATGAATGTATTTAAATTGTATAAAGGGGTGAATCTAATAAAATATTTCTTATCTATAGATATTTCTGATTTATTGCAGCCTGTTATATTTTTTTTGTGAGTTGAATAACAAACTTTGTTAGTATTTGTTTAATTGAAAAAAATATTTAATCTGAAGATAGGATTAAAAATATTGTTTGAACAGTTTTTATCCAGTGAAACCTGAATGGACCCTAGGAGATAAAACCAATCAAATGATATCAGATATGCTGCCCCCCCCTCCACCTGGTCTGTCTGTGTGTTTTCATGCATGTGATTGTGTGCTGGGGGGAGGTGGTGACAAGCTGCATCTGGCCCCTCCTGTCTGCTAATGTGCTCTGTCATTAGAGAGGGAGTGGGAGATCGAGGTACGGATGGTGTGATGGAGAGAGAGAGAGGGTGAGGGGACTGTGACAGCGAGGCTGATAGAGGGAGCGGGCAGACAGAGGAGTAAAGGAGCAGCAGTAGACCAGCGTGAAGGGGGGGGACGCAGCAGGAGAAGCTGCTGTTGCCTGCCGTTGCCATGGCGCATCCATCTCCGAGTGCATCGCCGGGCGTACGTCGCCGTAGCGATGGCTCAGTAAGAGAATGTCTGTTCTTCCCCATCTCTGAACGCAACGAGCAGGAGAGGCTGGAGGCCCTGGTGCGCCGGAGAGCCGGGGGCGCCGATAGAAGAGGAGGAGGAGCAGGGGAGGCCCGGGACCACCTGGACAACAGGCCCAAACGGTGGACATGGGGAGGACCGCCTGACGGAGTGGAAGGTGAGTTCAGCCTGAGCTGGGAGCTTTGTTATGGATCAGGATGATGTCATTGAGGAATAAAGAAGGGATGGGGGCTGGGAGGGATGGAGGTCAGGTGGAGATAGAAGAGGGGGATGGTGGGACGAAAGGGTGGGGACATGGGAGGTGAGACGAGGATAGGAAGTGATGATATGAGGAGGAGAAGTGATGTAGATCGTCAGTGGAAAGAAAAGGGTGTGGAGCTGCAATGCAGGAGCAGCTCAGCACTTTGTCTGCAAACCTCAGAGGGGTTCGGAGAGGCTGGCAGCGCTGACTGACATCATCTCAGAGCAGGAAGCCTCAGCATCACAGCAGGTATGGAGATGGACAGATTTTACATGTCCCTGTTAACATGCTACAGGTGTGTTTGTCCTCTTTTATCTCTCTGGGCTGATTTTCAGCAGAGTAACGCGTCTCACCTCGAGCACAAGGACGCTAACATAAACTCAGACAAGGTGCGACATCAGGCTGTGATTTCTCGGGTGGGCTAGCATCCGTCTTTAGATTTAACTGCTTTTGTCCGTCCTTTCTTGTCTTTTCTGAGATGTTTGCTGTTGTTATTGCAGCCTAGCCTCACCAGCTAGATTTCATACTGCGATACCTTCATATACCCATCAATTATTCACCAAACCCATCAGCTGAGCCGTCCTGGCACCGATCTGGGCGCAGGGTGCGCCCAGGAGCTCCCCTGGCTCCGGTCCGGCTGCCTGTCAGGCAGAACAGGCCCACTGCAGCAGAAACAGCAGTCTCATCTTACACCGTCCGCTAAAGGATGGAGACGACACTCGCATTCAAAGCTGCTGCCGTCCAAAGGTGCGATGCACATTTCTCCGAGGAGTCGAGCTGCATTTTAAAACCTGAAGATTCAAGAGATACAATGATTTTCATCAGATGAGTCAAAAAGGAAGTGGTGGAAACCTTTCAGATCAGTGTCAGTTTGCCGGAAAAGAAGCAGATTTAAAATGTAAAAGCATCCAAAAGGGTTAAGTTTCACAATTTAATCACCCAGATTGTAAAACAGCCAATAATTCCTTATGGGCTCAGATTATTGATCAACAGGTGGAATGTTTTAGAATCTAAAAAAAATGTCCACATTTTCCTTAAAAAAAATTCAAAATCAAACAACTTCCTTATCTTAAACACATTTAGAGCACCGTTTTAATGCATAAATGGAAATAATTCAAGTGTTCCTTCATTTTCTACCTCTGAGGAGTGATTTCTCTTGTAAAAATTTATAAGATTTAGCAGCTCAAAGCCTGATTGGTGCATCTATTAAAGCTCAAATTACATTCTAATCGAATGCTTCCGGTATCAGTAATATGATCAAATAAATGGTTAAAGAAAGAGTTAAAATTCAAAGCACAGAGATGATGAACTTGCATGTACAGTTTATTTTCCATAAATGTTTGTCCGTACAAATAAATCCTAACATGAACGGTGACCCGTCTCTGCTTGTACATCAGAAAATTGTTTCTTCTGTTTATGATGGATTATCCTGCAGTTTGGCGTTGTGGTAATCTTTCAGCATCCTCTTCTGCAGGGTCTAAAAGCGACGGTTGATACGGATTTGGATGCATTACAAACAACACGATGACCTACTAGTGGTTAAGAGAGCAGACATTTCAGCTCATCAGTTTGATCATATGGGATATTAAAACAGCAGGTACAGTGCAACCAGGCAGGAGACTGGTTTGGCTTCCGTCTTTATATTTTCCTCTGAGGTTCATCTGTGTGTCGCAGTGAAAACGTTCTGCAGCAGTTGCGATTGATTTGCTCATTACTCTGGAAAAACAAGACAAATCAAATTTGGCTTCCTTTAAGCAGAAATCCAGGATCTTATTGGCTGTTATTGAACCCTGGTTGTCCTGGATTGTGGTGGGAAACCATTTTTCCACTTTTCTGCACTGCAGACATTTATTGCAATACTTTCCATATATGAATAAATGATTTTATTATTTTATTTTTATATGAGCTGAATTTTAACATTAGAAAAGAACATTTAAGAAAATCCACCAATCTGGTAGCAGAAGTAACAGGACATTACATTTTAATGCAAAAGCTGATTCAGATTAAGAAGATTAGATTTCCAGAGGTTTCTACTGTAGGCAATATACCAGCTGTTTGTGAGATGTGATGTTTTGGTTTTTAGGTGCTTTGTTTATGTATTGTCTGAATAGATGATAATCTATCTGTGCTGCTTCCTGCTCGAAGCCTTGCGCTGACCACACTCAGAACCACGTTTATTTCCTGAAAAGATCACCACATATGGCTGGATGGATGTTTCTAACACCTCTGTGTTTCAGAAAGAGCTGTCTGCGCGCGTCTGTGTGAATGTGTAACGCTTTGCTTTTTCCGCTCTGCTTCACCTGCTGCCCAGGTAACCCTAAGACCCCGCCCCGCCATGCCATTGGCTCCGCTCAGCCCAATGAGCTTCCTGCCGCTCCCAGCGCCAGCCAATCCCGCAACGGTACAGACCTCATGACTCTGTGTGCCACGCCCATCCCCACCTCCTCCGCTGCTGTCTGTGGTCTGCAGCCGACCTGGTGTCTGCATGCCTGTCGTCGTGTTTGTGTCGTCAAACTGGCTGTGACAGAATCCTGAACTGTGTGCTCGTTGTTAAAGGAGTCTGGTTCTAAAGCTTTGCAATTCTGCCTAAATCAAAAAACAAAATAGAAGACATATCAACTGATAAGCATGCTTTAACATTTTATGTTAGAAATGCTTACATCTGCATTATGTTCACTTTTTCTATTACATTTTTATCCACTTATTAAGATTTATAAACAATTTTTGAATACATTGCAATAAGCAACAAATCTTTTAAAGTAAAACTAATGATGCACAATATGGTTCTGAAAATGTTGCACAGCCCTGCTTCACATAATAGTTACACTTCTGACAATGAGGGTTTGATGAAACCTGGAAAAAGTAAAGAAAACTGTAAAAATAAAGAAATAAACAGCATTATAAGTAACTAAAAACAATATATATGCAAAGAATACTAAATATCAAATGAAAATTATTTTTATACCTTTTAAATATATAAGATTTGTACTCTGACTTGGAATTTTTCCATGTATTGTGTAGCGAAGGGGCTAATCCTCTTTAACAATACAAATCAATCCTGTAATAGTTGCCTTACCCAGTCACCCTCAGGACTGAAATTACTATTTTCTGCTAATCTTCTTTTGTGTCAGTAGACAAAGATAAAAGGCTTTTTTCCCCTTTTTTCAATGTATAATTACACTTGTAATTTTCTTCATACTTACTTAATTATTAGGTTTTATTTCCAATTATTTAGCTCTGGAATGGTCCGCTTTTAGGCCATTTAACAGGACATTATCCCTGATTAAATGAGCCTCTGCTGGAAGATATGTCCTAATGTTAGAGTAGACTGATAGCAGATCAATGAAAGTGTCTCCTGGTTCAAGGCGACCTGACACAAGGTCGGTTTGAAACGTTGGACTCCATTTTTATATCTAGAAAATCATCTTTAAAGGAATAAAAATGGCAAAAGGTAGGAGAAATAAGCAATCTATAAAAATATAATTTACTGTAGTTCATCTATTTTTATCCAGCCCACATTTTGTATATATTTCTGACAATAAGCCAAAACTTTTCTACAGTCTTTTTACATTTATTAAAGAGCAGATCAAATCTACAAAAAAAGCTTCGGAAATCTTCTGAATAGATTTTGATCAGCTGGAACTTTTGTAGGTTTATTGAATAAGTAAAATGAAATTGGATTGTGACCCAGGCTCACTAATGTTCAGCCAGCACTGCCCATCCTCATCACAGCAAGAGCTGCTCTGTTTCCTGTGCTTGCAGCCAAGGGCCTGGTATAACCATGCATACAGACAGTTCTCAGCAGGAAACCCAGTCCATAACCAGTATGCTCCACCCCCCATCACACACACACACACACACTGATACACACCATCATAATACCCAACAATCAGCCTGTAGCTATCCAGCAGCAGACCCAGCCTAGACAACATCCAGCAAATAGTTTTAATCATTACTGACCCTTTTCATAGTCCAGCAGCTGTCAAAAATAATCACTTTCTATTTATTTCCCCATTTTGCTTTTCCAGAAAATATGTGCAAATAAATTTTAATTTTTCTTAAAAATGTATCTCCTTTTTGTGTTTGTTTAAATGCCCTTACCCACTTTGGGGGGTGCCATCATTATTACAATATCGTTTCTACATTGATGAACAATTAAGGATCTAAACAACTTATTGGAGGAGAAAAAGGTCTAAAAACTCAGGACTGCAAAACCAAAAATACAAAATACCTACTTAAAAAGGTAGATTAGAATATAAACAAAATTAATAATAAACTTACCTATATAGAAATACAGAAAATGAGAAAAACACAAGCTGAACTGACAGCAGAAGGTAAATGATCCTGCCTTACTTACTTAGTATAAATATTTAACTCTTAATCCCAGTAAACACAATATGTAAAGAGCTGCGTATATAAATATATATATATCACACAAACCCCAGAGAAAAATGGAAAACAGCTAGTACTTTTTTTTTTGAGGGTAATATGTTAAATACTCTGTGTGCTTGTGTATTCATCCTATTTTATATTCATAGCATTTTAAGGCAGGTTTTTTGTGAGAGAATTGACAGATTAGATGTAAGTGAATGAAATTACTGGAGCAATTTATTTTTGATGTATCTTTCTGATTTCATTAATTCTGAATCTTAAAACTAAATAGATGTTGTAGGAGCTCTGGGAGTTCAGCTCTAAGATCTGTTGGTTAATATCTTCAATAAAGAATCCTTAATTATTCATGAAATGTCACAAATCAGTAAGAAGAGTTTAGAAGGCATAATATTTAAGATAAAATAATCTCTTCTCTCTTCTGGTCAATTTCCTTAAAAAATAAGAGGGTAGTTTTATTATATTAGAAATAAATAAATGCTGATTATCCCAAAATTTCTTCTATCTACTGTAATGCTACTTCCTAGTTTATTAGGTTGTTTTTTTTCTCTGCAGCCCGTCTGTCGTTCCCTCTGCTTGTTCCACGGTGCCTTCAGGTGCTGTAGGAAACATTACCATCTCAGTTTCATGGGAACGCAGAGGCTGAATTTTTATCATCATCCTCCATTTCATGATGAAGCAGTTTCTGCTGCTTGGCTCCTGCCTTACATCACCAAGGTTAATTCATGCAGCGGCCCGCGCGGCTCATCGATCTGCAGGATTGCCTTCTGTGTGAGCCGGCACTTTTGTGTTTGCGGTTCAGGTGTTTGTTCTCAGGTGTACGTTTTAGTGTCACGTCCGCAGCAGGAATCAAAGGTTGGACGTTTCTGTGGAAATAACTACCAGGGGCTTTTCTTCTTCTTGTGTTTTCTAATAGTAGTCGACTTCTTGTCTCCTCCGACGATGGATCAGCTAAACAACAAGCAGCTTTCCAGCTCTTCAGCAGCACTCAACTCCCCAGAGAGAGGTGAGACCATCAGATCAAATATAGCCGAGGAGAGAGCAGAACAAACTGTTCCCTGAAAGATAATCCAACCAACACAATGACTTGAAGCATTTCAGTTTGGAACCAACTAGGACAGTTTTGATATATAAAGCTGCAATTAATTAATTAGGCATCTAATTTCTCCACGAAGTTTAGAAATGGTTCCCAAGTTGAATAGAATTTGGATATAGATCCTCTCAGAGTGTATCTAATTTTCTAGTTTTGGTGATTACTTAACTTCTCTAATGCAATGAGCATAAGTAGGAGGAGAGGGCTCCTTCCATTTGAACAGCATTCACCTCCTTGCTAGTAAGGTAGTGTAATCAACACATTTGCCTGAGTGGGATGTCACCAGCTGGAACGACGCCAAAGCTTGCAGTCAGGGGAATAGGTTCTAGTGGGTATTGGAGGATAGTGGCTAGAGCATCAAATATAGATTTCCAGAAACGGGTGAGTTTTGGGCAGGCCCAGAACCTATGATAGAGGGTGGCAGCTTCCTGTTTACATCTATCACAGGCTGAGTAATGAAGATGATGAACCACTTTTTAATTGAATAACACTGTCTCAGGCATATTGAAGAGGTTTGAATTATTTTTACTGCTAGCTCCCAAGTTTCTTCTGACCGAGACATCTGTATATCATTCTCCCACCGAGTTTTGAGAGGTTCAAGAGGTCTGGGGCAAAGGGTATTAATTCTATTATTTTAGAAATGTAGTCCTTTCGTGCAGAGTTAAAAACAAGGATGTTATCTATTACATTTTTGGACAGATTGAATTTAGAGTGAGTGAAATTTGGAACCTGTAAATACCTAAAAAGATTAGTTTTAGGTGGGTTTGATTTCTCAGATAGCTGATTAAACGAAGCAAAGGCCTTTCTTTTCTTTTCATACACTCCACTATTTAATACAACTTTTCTTTTCATGCACTTCATAGACACTTTTTCTCTTATGAACTTTGGCCATTTTCAAAGAACTGCAATGAGAAAGGTGAGCTTCAGTGACTGAAACCATAGCTCACCACCAATATACGCCTGAAAGTGCACATGCAAAGAAAAAGACACTTAAACATATCACCTAAATGATTGACAGTTAGAAGCACCACTTATTAAATTGATCCGCCCGGAAATAAAAGATTGTCCCTCTATACCTTAAACACCTCAAGTAGGATGGAAAAAAATAAAACATGAACGTGTTTCCCAGCTTTTTTGTTATATATTTATTCTGTTTTAGAACAATTTAAAAAAGAAAATGACACAAATGTTTATCTTTTTACACTATATTTATTTATTTAATTTGGATTATTTATTGATTTATTTTGCTTTTTAAACAAAAAGAAGAAGAAAGAAATGGTTAGAATTGAATTTTGCTTAAATCATAGGTAATGTGCAGATGTGTTTTCTATATTCAGTTATATCTGCAACCAAACCGCGTATCATCAGGCAAAGGACCGCCCAGGGTGGACATTGTGCTGGCTGGGATTCTGTTTTTCTTAAAAATCATCTCTTTTTATTGTACTCGCTGTTATTTATTTTCTCTCTCTGTTTGTATCTGTGTTGGTCTGTGACCTGTTAGTGTCTTCTCTGTCCCGTCGAACAGCTTCCCCCAACAACCGATCCTTCAGGAGTCCCTCCAACCGCAGAAGCATTGCTGGATTCCCTGAGGAGACCTCCAAAGCAAAAACACCCACGGTCAGCTCACTCTGCACACAAATGCATTCCAGTTTCTCTGTTTTTCTTCGAATGGGTTCATCATCTGACACATAAAACTGTTACAATAAGCTTTAAACCACATCCTCCACTATTTAATACAACTTTTCATATCATATAATGTTTAAGGGCAAATTAACTGCTATGAAATAGATAAAAACTTTTAGGCAAAGGAACTAGAATTAGGTTTGGGAATGAAAGAAGCAGACAAACTAGAACACAATATTGAACATAATGAAGGAGCATCAATAGAAAACATTGAAGAGCATCCAAATTAAGGAAACAGACATGAAGAAGCACCAAAAAGACAGAAGGATCATAGTGTTTCAGATTATTCACCATCAGCAGCAATGCTCTGAGTGGCTTATATAACTAAAATGGTTTATAAACTAGCTTTTAGCTTCCTGTGTAATAATATCTGAACACAGGGACATTTTATCTGAAAACTATAGTGTTGCCTTCATGTTATAAAGAAGATCTTTTCCACTTGTAAAGTGAAAATTACCACCGCATTGTGTTCAAGTGCTTTTGTTGTTTTGGAGAAGAGAAACATTGTTGGATCACAGATTATCCTGACCTGCTAATTGGGCAAGACAGTAACAGACTTCCTAAATCATCTGCTACAGAAACAAGAGTATGCTTCAAATGATAAGTGCTGCCTAAAATTTGATAAACTCAAACATCAATCGTCATTTTTTTTAAACTAACCAAGTTTAAATGGTGATATATTTAAATGTATATATTCTAAATCATGTCACAGACTCTGCATCACACTGACAGCACCAAACCAAAACACTGCGTATTTGTACCATATTTATTTAATGCTCTGATCTTTCATATCAATGCGTTTTTTTGTACCATGTTTTTTTTTCTCCCACACGGTTTACATTTTGATCGTAATTCCTGCACTTTAAGAAAAGTGTAAATGTCAAGTGAAAAGCTGTAAGCTCGAGGCACAAAAGTTACTTAAAAGTTGTTCAATTTTATAGAGTGTATATATGTTGCAGTTTAGTTTAAAAGGAATAGTACACTCACGAAACTGATCAGCCTTCATTTTTCCTGCATGCCGCTGAGATCAAGTACTGGGTACTTTTTGATATCTCAAATGCATCTGGAGATCTGGGAGGCTTCTTGCTGTCTGCTGACATTCAAACAATGGAGAAGTCTATGGTGACTGGAGACAGAAAGATCCGGCCAAAAGTCCACAAAAAATGTGTCCATGACATCCTCCGATGCAGCACTTTCGTCCAATGTATTCCAAATTGTCCTGATATGGGTGGCGTCCAGTAATTTTCGAAACGAAGTCATTGAGAATCGGCTGACGCGGCAGTAAGTGTAGCTGGATTTCCTAAGCGTTCCGCGAGTCTGGAAGCCGTACAGACAAACCAGATGAGGTGCGCGTTTCAGTCACTGCTCTGTAAATGGTAGTGACAATGCAAGCGAAGAAGAAGAAATGTGCTGTTTACGTTACACTGTGCGCAGAAAAGAAAACAGCGAGAAAGAAAAATGTCACAAGGACTTCAGCAAAAGTTGAGGAAGAGCATGAGTTCTTTGGTCGAACTGAATCTGCGCACTTTCATCTAGTTTGGTCTGCTGCTGTTTCCGTAGACTCGGCGGAACGCCAGCTTTGTGGAAATCCTATACACCACTGTTTATGCTCTAAAAAAACATTCTTAAAATGAACTCTATTCGAGCAAATTATGGACGCTACACACCTTAGACACTTGGAACATTGGATCTAGCAGTATCGGAGGAATATTGACATGTTTTGTGGACTTTATGGACCTTTTCTGTCTCGGGCACCAAGACCGCGATTATTTGAATGTCAGCAGACAGCAAGAAGCCTCCCAGATTCCGTGATGCATTTGAGATATCAAAAGTAATTCAGGTGGGTGTTGTTCAGCATGGGGCGCACGCCAAAAAGCCGTTAAGTTTGAATAGAAAAATGCGAAGGCTAATCATGTTCTTTGGGTGTACTATTCCTTGCTTCAAACACAACAGAACAGAACGCTTAAAATGCAGTATTCACCACACAGAATCATTTCTCTCCTCTCTTCCGCCACGAAAGGGTCAAAGTTTTTGCACCTCATCTTGGCAACCTCGAAAGTATCATAAAATTATTCCAGTTTTTTAAATAAAGATTGCAAAAGAATGAGGCTGGAGTACCATTGTTCTGTTTTTAGTCAGGATTATTAAGGCAAGGCAAGTTTTATCTGTAAAGCACAATTTAGTTTTGCGGGGGCAGATTCAAAAGTGCTATGCATAAGGTAGATAATAAATAGTAGAAAAGAAATAAAAGCAGAAGGTGAAAGTACATAAAGATATTATTGTTGTTATAATAATAAAGATTAAAAAAAAGTGAAACAAATAAAAAATTGGACAACCACCTTTTTAACTAATAATACCTCAGTTAACAGCTTAACTTTAACAGTCAAAGGTAGCTCTAAACAAACTGGTTTTTAACTTTGACTTCAAAGATCTCGGTCTTTCAGCTGTTGTCCAGTCTTTTGGGAGTTTTCTTATTCCAGATCAGTGGATCATAGGAACTAAATGTTAAGCTTCTCATTAGTTTGGTTCTAGTTCTTGGGTGAACAAGAGTAGGCTCTGAACTAGAAGACCTGAGCGGTCTGGGAGGTTGGATACACTGATAATAGATCTGTTATTATTGATGTGCTGATCTATCTCAATGATTTCCTGCATCAACAGAAGCGCAGATTGGAGTAAAGTCTATTTTCTGTTCTCTGAGCTACAGGAAGCCAGTGAAAGGACTTCAGAACCAGGTATGATGTGCTCTACTTTCATAGTTCTAGTGAGCATCGCAGCAGAGTTTTCAGTTCAGTTCAGTAGCTTTAATTTGTTTGTATGGGTAATTTTTGTGCAGTAGTAGTACATCTTTCACACACACAAATGTTTACATTTCACAAATCACAGATAAAAATAAAAGAAGCACAAACAGATTTTTACATAAATATTTAAAAATATAAAGTAAGGTGGATGTAAAAATATAAGTAATAGTAAAAAATAATAAAAAGTAAATAAATATGTGCAAATGAGAGCATAGGCCTGAATGCATGCAACATATGGCTATCTGCTTTTCCTGGTAGAGTTTAGCAGCTGAAGAGCAGAGGGAATAAAGGAGTGTTTGTATCTATTGGTCCGAGCTGGGTGGATATTTTAAAACGGGAACCAGAGGGTAGAAACTGAAATTCGTTATCTGTAGGGGATGGGTATAATTATCCAAAATGGACCCAGCCTTCCTGATTACCTGATCTTCATACATTTTGGATCAGCTGCAGCTTTCTGATTGACTTTTTAGGCAAACCTATGAAGACACTGTTGCTGTAATCAATTCTGCTAAAGATAAATGTATGGATGAGTTTTTCAACATCAACATCGTCGTTTAACCCTGGAAATGTTCTTCAGGTGATAAAAGGCTGACTTAGTAACTGCCTCTATGTGCCTCTGAAGGTTCAGGTCTGAGTCCATCATTAAACCAAGATTTCAGCCGTAATCCGTGGTTCCTAGCTGTAGTAGTTGAAGCTGTTTATTGATGTTTATTGATTAGAAAGTCAGGGAGTGGAGATAGAACAGCATCGATGTTTTGGTTTTTCAATGTTCAGCCTTTATTAAAACATGCATTTGTAGGGGACTCCGTGTTATATATTGTTATGTTACAGTGACAAACCTATAGTTGTTTTACTCAGATTTGAAATAATAGACCAACTTGATGTTTGTTCTGTGGATGTTTGATATCATTAAATATTAACAGTTAATTGTAGTATATGTGGCTCACAGGGGGAGACACCCAACACCCCAGTCCGAAGTTCTTCCTTCAAGGCCAACAGCAAGGGCCACGCTGCTTCAAAGCGGTACGTAGATTCACAGCAACGCCTCTGGTGTGCTTATGGTCCAGTTGACAGCACGGTTTCTTTACAGGGTGAGGTCCACTAGGAGTCGCGCCCAGTCACCCTGCTCTCCCGGGCAATACCCCCCCTCCCCGCTCCGGCAGAGAGCCACCACCCCCGGCAGCGGCGACGACAGGGGCAACAATGACAGCAAAGGTCACAGCACCCTGGAAAGAAAATCTGCCAAATCTGAAGCCTCAGACAACAAGAGGATCACAAAATCCAGCAGCAGAGAGCTGAACGCAGGTAGAGAGAATTAAAAAACACTCCCTCACCTTCTCTAAACAAGAATCAGATCGACAAACGTGGAGAAGCTTAAACCTGAGGGCTTGCAACTAATCCATTGGCCATAAAAATCGATGAATCCCATTTCCATTATTTTTTAGTTGGTGCCATGGTCAGTGGACGTAAAAAATATTTTTATATTAACCTCTTTTTTATTCCAAGAGATATTTCATTTGTAGGGGAGAGGATAAACAAGGCTCACACAAGTACAGGTTTCTCATTAACTGTACTGGTAATATGAAAAATAAATGTTTGTGTTAAAAACTACGCGAACTTACATGAGAAATGTAGCTGTACATCCACAACAATATAAGGTACTTTGTTTCATAAAGCTTAAAAAGATATTTTTGTTTTTAAAAGCCCCTGCTGGGTTCAAAAAATAGGCTCCCCCATTTCCTCAACAAATGAGGTTTTTTTTAGACTAGAAGAGTTCTGCCTTTAAGACAGGGAAAAGTATAGCAGTTAAAGTTGCTACTTGAGAAAATACTGAACCATAGAGATAAAAATAGCCCTGTGATTCAAATTATAAATTGTATTTGGAATAAAATGAGAGAACTAGGAGGTGCTAAAAACACATCCTCCAAAGACAGATATTTACATGGAAATGTGGCAGATAATTAATTGACATATTACATTGATCTTGCTGGATTTTATTCTGCTTTACTTCCATAAATTGCAGGATCTTCTTTACTTAAACTTTGCCAGAAGATTTTGGCAACTTTAAAAGAGCCTTTGCCCTCTAATTTGCAAGTTAATTTATTTATAAAAGCTATTTTAATATAAACGCTGCTTAAGCTAATTCAAGGCAAATTAAAAGTAAAATAAGTAGCCAACCTTATCACTGTTCTGTAACCTACTAACAAGGTAAGGAAAGCATCAGATGAGCTACCCGTGAGAAACTAACGTTACGTTTCCCCACTTTTAAAACCAAACAAACGTGGTTACTCATCCTGCTGATCAGCTCTCTTCACTGCCATCGAGAAGGCTTCCATGCCATGTTCATTTGTTTTACAAAAGTTGCATGTTACGACTTTTTCGCTTTTACAAAGCGCAGGCTAATTTAATTATTGTGATCAATTTAGCGCCGTCAATCCCGGCGCATGCGCCTTCATTTGCAGTCTGGGCGCTGAGGGTAAAGCTTATCCTGCTGGCTCTACGACTGCAGCGCTGAGAGGAGACTCTCTGCGGGGAGAGCGGGGTTGGGATGGGGACAAGAGTAGGAAATCGTACATGCTTTCACGTAAGAGTCTCCAAAAGCCGCCAGTGACATCGCAAAAAGTTCAGCCAGATTTGAAAGCTGAGTAAGCTGAATATAGCGACAAAGTAAGCTGAGTAAGATCAACACTGCACCTGCGGCACTGGCTTCTCTCTGCCATATTTTTCTTTCTTTCCCGTTTCAGTCAAGTGGATGTGATGACGGCAAGCGTGATGATGACGCGACATGTCGCTGACACAACTAATCGATGGTGAAACCCGTTGTTAACGCTTTTAAAAATCGATTTTTATCGATTTTATCGATTCGTTGTTGCAGCCCTACTTAAAACAAACACTGCCACAGAACCCAGCAGATATATAATCACCGTATTTACCAACCAAAGAAAACAGAAAGCTGTCCAACTAAAAAAATGTTATAGTAACTAAGTAGTGAAACTGTGTTTGCCCAAAGTTTCTCTAATCATGTACACATTTATACAGAAACATTTCACAAAACATGCATAATAATGCTAATGAGGCTCCTGATACACCAGATTAATTTATTAACTGTTACCTTCTACACATCTTTAGCAGCGCTGCAATAACTGGTGTTTAATAAGTGTTTTTTATTTGATCCAATCATTCTATCTTATTATATTTTATGACATAAACTGAAATTCTTTAAAGCATCATTAGTCCAGCCTACCAAAAAAACAGCCTGAACATCACAGGATTCCCAGGAAAACATGAAAACTAATGAAGAAATAAAAAAAAGGAAATTATTATTCTCCTTGGTTTTATGTATAGAATCATTCAGCAAAACCTGCACCTCCCTGCAGTTTTCATCATTTAGCAGAATATTTTTCCCAAGTGTTAATTTCTGCTTCACCATCTTCTTACTCAGCCATCTTTGCCTCTCTTCCAAACACCCTCTCAGAGTCACCAAGCACTCCCACAGGCCGGAGCGTTGGAGGGACCACGGATGCTGAGGAGGCGTCCCGGCTGCTGGCAGAGAGGCGCCGTCTGGCCCGAATACAGAAGGAGCAGGAGGAGAGGCAGCGGCAGGAGGAGGAGAGGTGAGACAACAGTAATGTCATAAAACCGTGAATTATCTCAAAGCTGTGATGGCTTTCACTGTGTGAGATGACAGCTCTCTAATTTTCTAAATCAGATTCATTAATACAACTTCGAAGTAGAAACTAGAGATGCTTGTTTTTAAGTTGGATGATAATTAGCCTAATTGATTTCTTCCGGGTTGATTATTGAAACCTAGATTGATTTTTCTTTCTCCATTCACATGATTAAAAACGCCACAATGATGACAAATGTTACAGAGGTCCCAGTTATTATTGAGTCAAACAAAACGTTAAAAATGGATAGCAAATGGAGGGACAATGGGTGCACTACACATGATCTCAAAGTATGGCTAAAATAACAACCTGCTTTTTATTTGTATGGAAATAGTGATAATCTCCCTGTTTAAATCGGTGAATGCATGCACCTATTGGTCAATGCCAGTTAAAAGAAAATACATTCTAATATCAGCCGAAAATATCAGCTGGTCAATATATCGCTCTGTCATTAGTAGAAGCTATAGAGCTTTTATAATTAAGTGACTAGTTTTTATACTTAGTTAACCTGGAGAAAACATTAATGATGCTGGATTAAAGAACAAAAAAAGTGAAAATGTTAAAATGTAGGATTGTCCCAATCTAAAAGATTTTCGTCTGATATCAGGAAAAAAAACTAATATCGGAATATATCGTCCTGCATCTAAAATCTTTGATGTAAGCAAGCAATTCAACTGAATTCAGTTTATTTCTATAGCACCAAGTCACAACACATGGCATCTCAAGGCACTTTGCAGACACAAATTAATCAGATCAGTCTGGTTAAAAGTTTCTATTGTAGGATTGAATAAAGTTAATTTGCATTTTGTTGTTGCCAGGAGTCCCTTACACAGAAAACACAGAAAGTAGAGAGAAAGAAACTCCCATTTTAACAGGAAGGAAACCTACAAGCAGAACCAGTGTGAGTGACCTTCTGCTGAAGGGCCCAACTGGAGTCTTCAAGGAGAGAAAAACAGACATACAAAAACATAGAAGCACAAATTCTTAAACACTTTTCCATGTTAGAAAAGTTGTTAACTGTAAAATATTAGCTCCAAGGTTGGCTCTGTCTCTCTTCATGTCCAAAGGGAGGAAGAGCTGAACAGATAGTAGGCGAGTTCTTAGTCTGCAATAAAAGGCTGGACCGGTTGTTATTTCTAGGAAAGAAGCAGGGACTGGGCACTGAAAAACACACCCAGCTCTATCTCCTCTGTATTGATTGTGTTTGATGGCAGCAGCACAGCTGATATTTCTCTTCAGGATGGTGTCACAGCCAAAGGGGAACGAACCAGATGAAGCTACTATGATGATGAAAAGCACAGTGATTTCAACATTGACATTAGGAGGCTAACAAATTCAGCAGAGTGCGAGAATGATGAAAGTGGTCCCTATGTCCTATATCAGTCTAAGCCTATATAGCAGCATAACTATAGAGATAGCTCAGGATAACCTATGGGCATCTCTAACTATAAGCTTTATCTTTTTCATTAATCCTTTATTTCTTTGTAGTCAAATAATATATGTTTCCTTATATTTTCAAAATGTTTTCATCTATTTCTTTATTTTAATGAACTTCTGAATTTTCTTGGCATCGATGTCTGTATTTGTTTTTAGTCCGTGAGGTGACTCAAAAATTATCAAATTAGTATTTAAAAGAGCATTCATTGTATAATCATGAAACTTTTTTATGTTGTTCATCCACAGTTAAAATCACTGCAAAATTATGAGATTCTCTGTCTCTAAACAAAGAGTTCTGCCTTGTATTTGGCTAAATCTTGGCCCTGTGTGTCTATTCCATTATTATACCTCCAGATTAAATATTGCTTTTCCATGTACTATTATAGAGGGAGTGAATGAGTGGTGGCAGGGCATTAAATGTTAAATACTTTTTTTTATTATTACAAAATAAGAGGAAAATTCTGGAAATAGGAAAATTTGTTAAAAGGTGGCTGTGCATTTTTAAGGGCGGGAGGAATAAATATGACTCAAATTTCATCCTTTATAATGTATAAATACTTTCACATCACTCTGTCCACTGATTTACATGATATCACTGAGCAAAACACAGGGACGTCAACACGCAGCGCCAGTCGCGTCTGATCTAAAGCCGAAGCAACTCTGTTTACATTCGATAAACATGGAGCAGCACTGGTGAAAGCGATTAGAACAAACAAAAGAACACTTACTACTGGTGACATGATAAGCACTAACCTAGCGTGATGATATGGCATGGGCAGAGGCCATGACGCTTTCCAGCGGGGGGTTAGACCCAGTTTTTTTTGCCGTAGGGAAGGGAGCCAAATTCCAATTGTAAGCGGGTCGACCCCTATTTGAAAACCCTCGTTAGTGCATTATTTTCAGTGGGAAAGAGAATTTAGAGTGCTCTAGATTGCCACTTTTAAATTAAATGGTAGAACATTTTCTTCCCTGACATCCCTCGATGGGTTTCATTCTTTATTTATGTCTAAAGAGTTACTGAATTGTTTTGACTGTGAAGCATGACATTTAGAGTTTAGTGATGGAGGCTAAATTGTGGTAAATGGAGGCTAAAGATATTGGGTGACTACAGTTTTAAAGATAACAGGAGTATCTTTAAACAAAAGTCAAACATACCATAAACTCCATGTGACACAAGGATTCCCTGTGTTTGTTTAACCTAGAATGATCCTAATGTAGGAAAACTTAAATGGATATTTGGTCAGGATTGTGCGTTTGTATTGTGCTTGGGTCATAAAGCTAGCTTCTTTTCTCCAGACTGAAGGCTGAGGAGGAGCAGAAAAGGCAGCAGGAGGAGAGGGAACGTCAGGAGAGAGAAGCGCTCCAGGCAGAGGAGGAGAGAGTGAGGAAGGAGGAGGAGAGAAGGACCAGAGAAGAAGAGGAGAGACGACAGAAGGAGCAGAGATGGAAGAACATGCAGGACCAGCTGGACAGAGAGGTCAGCCCCATTTGATCTGCATCCCTGATATGCCTGTCCAGCAGGACTGAGGAACCGTCAGGATTCCAAGCTCCAAGACCTAACCACTAACCGCCCCCGGTTAGGGCGTAGAACTTGGAATCCTGAGGTTGTGAGTTTGAAACCCACTCCCACAGAGTGCCACTTTGGGTCTCTGAGCAAGACCCTTGACCCCTAATTGCCCCCCTGGTGCCCCACAATGGCACCCCACTGCTCCCCAAGGGGATGGGTTAAATGTAGAGGTAAATTTCTCCAATGTGAGTTTAATAAACTTCAATTATTATTATTATTATTATCATTATTGACCCCATATTTAAAGTGTAACTCACCCCATAATCATTGTTTTTATTTAAAATGTATAATCTGGGTCTATGGGATGTTTTTTTTTCATGTTACTTGGCATTTTTTGACACAAAGTGTTCAGACTTTAAGCTTTACCTCAGAGCTACAGTGCGCTACCTGCCGCCATGAACCATTAACACATTAGCTTAATTGCAAAATAAAAAACCTGCTTTTTATTTAGACGGAAATAGTGATAATCTGGCTGTACATCTATGTTTTATCCTCCTTTATTTAATCAGGAGTTGATCTATTTAGATCAAGGGTCTTCAATGTTTTCCAGGTCAAGGACCCCCAAACTGATGGCGAGATGGAGCGGAGACCCCCTAATTATATATATTGTATGAAATTGTGTTATATCAAACTGCTCCTATAGTCACTCTATTACAGATGGAGTAATGTAACTGTAATGTAATGTTCTCCCTGGGATTATTAAAGTATTTCTGATTCCTGGTTGATGGGACAGGTGTTGTGAATGAAACGGTGCCCTACTTGAAAAGAGCTCCACAATGTGTCGCTGCAGAGATAGGGACTCAGAGTTTGTGACTGGTGCTCGAGTCAGCACTTAAGTGCATACCTCGATTTACTTCAGACTCTTCTGCACTAAGGTTTTCCAATATGTAAACAATATTTTATTCTAGTGTAAGAAATGCATATTCAAGTGTTTTTTTGTTTTTACTAATCCTGACTGATCGCCGCTCGCCTTACCCGCACACAGAAGAAAACTCAAAGACCCAAACCGTGAAGCACTCAAGTTCAAGTGTTTTATTTATACAAAAGCCACAGCAAAAGTAGCATA
Source organism: Cyprinodon brontotheroides (assembly GCA_018398635.1). NCBI lineage: Eukaryota > Metazoa > Chordata > Actinopteri > Cyprinodontiformes > Cyprinodontidae > Cyprinodon > Cyprinodon brontotheroides. Next base: position 23,234 of record JAGKQL010001917.1, on the reverse strand, counting down.
ATAAAACAGTCCTCCTCTTCTCCTGATAAAACCTAAAATTCAAGAGTTTTCCTTTAAAAATCACAGGCTGGAAGTTGGGCTCCGCTTGTTATGCTGCTTCTGGTGCGCGTGATCAGCCTGCAGCACCCACTGGCTGATCCATAGACTCTGCGGCGCTCCAGCACTGTTGCACTCCCTGGCGTGCCAAACCCCTTACCAGACCGATCCAGCTAAAAAGAGAAGCAAGGAGAACGCCAGCATCCACGCGCCAAAACCCCACGTCGGAAGATATATTCCTGTTTATGCTTTAAGCGAGGGGGAGCGCTACTTACAGGCGAGGTTCCTCCTCTGCCCTAATATTCCTTACTGGGCGATCTGTGCACCACGGATACCGCACTGCATCTCCCCCGGCAGCGCGTCCGTCTCTGTCACCTGCAGATTCCGTTCTCCTTCTCCTTTCCTTCAGACTCCTTTTATGTCGGCTTTAATCAGCCCTTGCTCACACCTGAGCGTGCATTACGCAGCATAGCAATTAATGCACTCTACTTCCTCAGACAACTACTTCAGTCCAGTGCGCATGGATTGTCAAACAAGGGAAAAACAAACCAAAAACAACCCAACATGCAGGAAAAAATTCAAAAAAGTCTAAAATAAAGGAAAACAATCATATAAAAAAGAAACATCAAAACATGCAAAGCTCAAGAAGAAAATACAAAGAAAAACAAATCATATCTTCCTCTCCAAACATGCAAAGCATAAACTAACATTAAATGAAAGAAAACCATAAATCATATTTTTCCCTGTGCAACACACTGACGCATACACTGACACAACATTACGTGGACGGCAGGATTGTGATTGCTTTTTTCCACAGTCCCTCATTTTCAAAGAAAAGAGCAGGTCATTTACTGCTAAAACTAAGAAAAAAGTTGTAACCTTCACAAATGTCAGGTAAATACTGAAAAGTGAAAAATGCAAAATTCTATCTGGAAAAAAATTTTATGTGGTGTGCTTTTAATTGTATTTTTCATTTAGCAGTTCAAGATAATGATAATTCCATAGATATAATAGCTTACCTTTACAGAAGCTATACCGTCTCAGTGACAGAGATGAAAACACAAGGAGAAACAAGCAAGCACAAAAATTATTGCACTTTTTAAAATTAATCAAGTGATTAGAATTTTTTGTGTGATTAATTGATTATTGCGACAGGCCTTCTCAAGACTTGAGACTTGACTTGGACTTTGCAAAAAATTACTTGTGAACATGTCTGGTGTCGCTGAATGTGTCCATTGATGACTGAAAATCATCTTCTGCTTTCATTTATCTGTTTACTACAGTCTGTTGAATTCATGTTAATGTGGATTTAAAGACATTTTTAAATTAGTGGAAAATTAAAGGGGTGAATATAAAAAAAGTCTAATCAACCAAAAGTTTCACGACCCCCATGCAGTACCTCCGTGGACCCCCTAGAGGTCGTGGACCCCATGTTGAAGACCTCTGATTTAGACTAAATGTCTGCATGGTCAAAGTCAGATTCACTGTTTATGTGCTCACATTCAAGCTGATTCTGATAATAAGTTCTAAATTATTAAAGAATCAGAATCAGACATACTTTAATAATCCCAGAGGGAAATTAAAGCGCTCTAAATACGGGAGGAACTTAAAACTAAATGTCTGGGTGTTTTTCAGAGGGAGGAGGCCTTCCTGCGAGCTCAAAGGGAGGCTGAGAGGAAGAGACAGGAGAGGGAGCTGCTGCACATCCAGGAGGAGCAGGAGAGGCAGCAGAGAAAGAAGGTACCAAACATCTCCTCCAACCTCTGCTCTGTTGTCACCTATCACCTCAGCCCAGATATTTACATACATACAAGAGGTTACTTAAGTCTTGATGATTTCTACAAACTGGTTTACCACAATAGATTAAAACCCTGAAATGATGGCTTTTAGTTTCAGTGTGCCACTCCAAGATTTTTAGGGGCCCCATCTGGCCACCCATATGAGGCATTTCTGTAGGCGCTGCTGGTCACAGATCACCTTCAGTCAGAAGAAACATGGCACCACTGTAGTCCTTAAGAAGAAACATTTTTGTTTTTTTTTCTTTCTCTTGTTCTAATCCGTTCTGTTCTGTTGGACCTGTTTTTCAGAGAATTGAGGAGATTATGAAGAGAACAAGGAAGAGCGAAGTGGAGCATCCATCTGCTGCCTCGGGTAAATGTTCAATCAGCTGTGGGTCAGTTCAACCTATCAGCAGTTCATTCCTCTGTTTTCTACCCTCACAGTAGGGTTGGGAATGGATAAGATTTTCACGATTCCGATTCCCTTATTGATTCTCTTATCAATTCTTGTCACAGTCATCTAAATCTAAAGGAGGAGGCTTCCATTTAATGAAAAAGCATTACTGAACAACAAGGGCGTAGGTCTGATTTGAACTTTGGTAGGGACACTATTGGTTCTGGTGTCATTGGTGCTATGCAATATACATGCCCTTTTTTATGCCTCGATGTGAGCATCCGCTACTGATAAGAGGAATTCATTGTTAAAAGAGAAAAGCAGCATTTGCTCCATTAATAAAATATGTTATAAGTACCCCTACACTCATTAGGATGCTGTTTATCAATGTTTCTGAAGTATCACCGGCTCTGATGAATGTGGAATTAGGACTGTTTTCCACTTTGAAACGGTTTGATTTGAACGACTAAGAGAGAAGTTACAATACAGTATTTTCTTTTGAAGATATAGAATTGTGCAGAGTTAAACCCCACTCTAATATTTGTACCTACTATTCTATTCTCTGTATCAAGCAAAAATAATACAATCATTAAAATATTAACTTCACTATATAGAAGTTGTACATCTGGGCTGTAGTTACTCTGTGTTGACTTCATTTCAGGTATTTTATCTGGGGCTGAAAAAAACGAATCATATTAATTGATTATTTCAATAATCGTCAACTAATTTAGTAAGTGATTCATCATTAACTGGAGAATAGAGACTTTAAAACATACAGTAATATAAATGTAAAATGTGCCTTTCCCCACAGAGCAACCCACTTAGATCAGTGCTATTATATCAAAATTGTAAAAATAAAAAAAAAATGAAAAACAGTAATATCAACTAAATATCGGTAAAAAGGAAAACCCTTTCTTTTTTAGCTGGCTGTGGCTAAGAATCAGAAATGTTGATGGCTTACAAGTCTTATTTGCCCATTTTTCCAGCAGTCTTCAGAACTCCTGCTCTGACTCAGAATATTTCGTTTTATAAAAGAAAAAAAAAAAAGGTTTTTGTTTTTAGTGTACATGATATTATTTTTTTTTGTATTGGGACTAGTTTTTGTAGCCTAATATTAATTGTAGTAACCGCTGCATTCTAGTGTGAATAATTTCAATGTTGTGCTCCCCCAAGCACACGCGATGAGAGAAAACAGCCAATCAGGAGAGAGAGAAGCTGGCGAACCTAAAGGCAGAACAAACCAATGAGAGTTGAGTTAAACAGCGCAGCACAGTTCCATGCGCTGCTGCGTGAAAGGGACAGGAGAGACCAGGCAGAGGAGCTGCGAGAAGCAAAAGAAAAGACTGCTGCAACAACTACTGCTGTAAAATTATAAACATGTTGCTCACAATCCACTATTGGTCTCGACAATTAGGTCGGTTCAAAATTTTGGTAGGGACATGTCCCTATGGTCCCTATGCAAACCTACACACCCATGCTGAACAATGTTGGGAAATAAACTCATCTCACCCTGATTTAAATAAACAAGCGTCACCTTTCTCTCGCTCCCTGAACTGCGGACCAACTTTGTACCATGTTTAATAACTCCAAAGAGAGGTAGGAAATTGGTTTATTTCCAGAAATAGCTTATGATTTACTAGGAACCACATTAAGCACAGCCAGTGATATAAAAATAGCTACTTACCACCAGAGTTGCCTTCCATGCTAGTCGTGACTTTAGCTTCTGTCCGGAAGCATCAGAAACACGGCCATGTTATGTGCGCAGGTGTTTCTGCATGTTGGATGTACAGGTGTTATTTATACAATTAGAATATCATGAAAAAGTAGATTGATTTCAGTAATTCCATTTATGGTGTGAAATTTTAGTATATTATATTCATACATTACATACAAACACATATATTTGTGATGTTTATTTTGTTTAATTTTGGCGATTACAAATGACAACAAATGAAAATCTTCAATTCATCATCATATCATAAAAATTAGATATATTGTGTGAAAAGATTCAAAATTGATGGCCCCTGGTGCCACACTCTAATCAGCTAATTAACTCAAACCACCTGCAAAAGCCTTTAAATGGTCTTTCAGTCTAGTTCTATAGGCTACACAATCATGGGAAGACTGCTGACTTGACAGTTGTCCAAAAGACGACCATCGACACCTTGCACAAGGAGGGCAAGCAAGACACAAAAGGTCATCGCTAAAGAGGCTGGCTGTTCACAGAGCTCAGTGTCCAAGCACATTAATAGAAGGCTTAAGGGAAGGAAAAGATGTGAGATAGAAAAAAGTGTACAAGCAAGAGATAACCCGCACCCTGGAGAGGATTGTGAAACAAAACCCATTCAAAAATGTGGGGAAGATTCACAAAGAGTGGACTGCAGCTGGGTGTGAGTGCTTCAAGAACCACCACACACAGACGGTATGAAAGACATGGGTTTCTGCTGTGGCATTCCTTGTGTCAAGCCACTCTTGAACCACAGACACTTGCTGTCAGAGCCGTCTTGCCTGGGCTAAAGAGAAACAGGACTGGACTGCTGGTGAGTGGTCCAAAGTCATGTTCTCTGATGAAAGTAAATTTTGCATTTCCTTTGAAAATCAAGGTCCCAGAGTCTGGAGGAATTGAAGAGAGTCACTTCATCCGCCGTTGCTTGAAGTCCAGCGTGTAAAGTTTCCACAGTCAGTGATGGTTTGGGGTGCCATGTCATCTGCTGGTGTTGGTCCATTGTGTTTTTCTGAGGTCCAGGGTCAAGCGCAGCCACATACCAGGAAGTTTTAGAGCACTTCAGTGCTTCCTGCAGCTGACCAACTTTTGGAGATGCAGATTTCATTTTCCAACAGGACTTGGCACCTGCACACAGTGCCAAAGCTACCAGTACCTGGTTGAAGGACCATGGTATCCCTGTTCTTAATTGGCCAGCAAACTCTCCTGACCTTAACCCCATAGAAAATCTATGGGGTATTGTAAGAAGAAGATGCAATACACCAGACCAACAATTCAGAAGAGCTAAAAAGCCACTATTAGAGCAACCTGGGCTATCCCATAACACCTGAGCAGTGCCACAGACTGATCGACTCCATCGCCACGCGCACGCATTGCTTGCGGTAAGAGCCACAGGCCAGAAAGGAGGTAACTAATTGCTGAGTGCTGGCCATGCTCATTACTTTTCATGTTCATACTTTTCAGTTGGCCAACATTTCTATAAATCCTTTGTTTTTATTGGTCTTCAGTAATATTCTAATTTTCTGATATGATGAATTTGAGATTTTCATTTGTTGTCATTTGTAATCATCAAATTAAACAAAATAAACATCTGGAATATATATGAGTTTTAGCTATGTAATGTATGAATATAATGTATACAAGTTTCACTTTTTAAAATGTGATTACTGAAATCAATCTACTTTTTCATGATATTCTAATTTTATGACCAGCACCTGTATTTCCTCCTACGGATTTTGTCATTTTACATCCAAACTTTCGATTGATTTACCCGATGGGAGGCCATTTTTTTTGTTTTGCTTTTCTAGACTTACGCGTGGTCACCTTTCTCTCGCTCCATGAACTCCGTTGCATGTTTCATTACATCCATTGCAATAGCTAGAATCATGTAAGAATTCCAGCTATCAGTAGTCCAAATTAAACATGCTAGCAATGAAGGGCTGGTGGTAGGAAATTGGTTTATTTCCACAAATGGCATATGATTTACTAGATCCTATGCCATTTCTACTTACGCCGTGTGCATAATTTGCTTAAAAAAGGTGACGTAAGTCTTGCAGCCAAGTGCTAGGCTCTGGTGCTGTTAAGCGAACTGTTAAGAGAATCAATGCAATGGAATTGGAACACACGGAACCGGTTCTGAACAGGAACCGGTTTTCGATTCCCATCCCTACCTCACATGGCCTTATAGTTCCTCCCAACACACCATTTCACCCACCTGTCGATTAAACTGATGCATGTTGCTTCATTTTTAGTGGTAGTTACATGTTTTAGGTCATTAAACCCTTTAAGAAGTGACAGATTTTCATCTGGGAGCAATATCAGCTACGGTAGTAGCCATTCAAAATTTCCCTACTTTCATTGATGGGTCCTTGGATGGTCCCCTACAATTCCTTTTTAAACATCAATATTTGTTCTAAAATATTCTGTCTGTCATGATCTGTGGACATTTAGATCTAAAGAGAAGCGTAGTTTTCTGGTCAGGCCCTGTAATTCAGTGAAAGGGTGGAGTCAGAGTAAAATAATATGCACGAGGGGGTCACTCCAGTGGCTGGACATTGGAGGCGATTTTTGCTGTGAGATGTAGGGAAGTGAGCAGCCATTCGGCTGGCGTATAAAGCACCATTTTGAATGGTTGCGATTGTATGAGTGGCCTGATAATATTTACCAAAGTAAATACAATTCCTGATATCTGATTATCACCTTAAATAATTTGATTAACACACTTGGCAGTAAAACTGGTTAGAAATCCTCTTGGAGGAGAGAATGTGAGGTTTGTTTGGTACAAAGTAGCTGAAACAGTGAAAGTAGGAGATGATGAAAAAGACTAAAATAAACCCCTTAGTTTTCCTCTCTCCTGATTTACTTCATGCTTCGTTTTTTTTACTTTCTCTACTCTTTATCACGACCCTTAGTTTTGATTCCCTTTCTTGTTTGACGGTGATGTTCAGAGTTTTTACTATTAAATTCTCCCTGTGTGAGCTGTAGTCACAGTGTGACTCAGCAGATGGTTATATATAGAGAAACAGCACCCCCTATTGGTAGATAGAAGTAACAACACTACTGTTAGATTTAATACCCAAGCTACAGAACAGGGCCCTCTGTTTCCTGCTGTCTGTTCTTTAAAGGTGATTATGAACACATGTATTTATTTAGGCTGTGGGTTTGTTGTGTTTTACAGCCTCTGGGGTTAAATGCGAGGCTGTTGGTGCCACAGAGGAGGATGCTCCGACCCCGGCTGAAGCCCCCATCATCATGCTGGGGCCCCTGGAGAATAAGAGCTTCGTGGACGAGCTTTCTGATGGAGTCCAGTCCATGGACGTCAGGTAAAAATGCTCGGGGAGGATATTTCTCTCCATGTCAGTGAATGACTATCACCTTTCAAGTGAATTTCTGGCGTAGTTCTTTAAATGTGTCTTTGTGAGCTTCCTCTGGAGGTCCACAGGGAAACAAGTTGAGGTTACCTGCATGGTTTCTGGAACATAAAGCAAACCAGGAAGGTTCAGATGCAGATGTGATCATGTTCTTTGATGATGCTGTATCTTGTTATCCTGGGGTTACCAGTAGAACAAATCAGAAATGAATGGACATATTTCCAGCCACTGCAGAGGGATCCTCTAGCATAGATCAAAACATAGAGTTAGATAGATTTACCGTTTTAGATCAACTTCAAAAAACAGGCAACAAAGGCTCCCACTTTTTTCACCCTGGTGTTTTTATTGGTGTTGTTTGAGTGTGAGTTACCTTAAAAGCTTAAAATTAGATTTTTATTTATTTTAACAATGTAAATTTGATCCCGCTGATGATTACGATTGAAAAAGTTGCTTCACTTTTCTTCCTTAAGGTTTACTTCCTTCATGATGATAGATAATTCATATGATTTACCGAACGCTGGAAATGACCTGCAAAATGAAATTATACGCAAATTTGACATATTTTATTAACTTCTGATATGATGGATTAACAGTTGTGGATAATTGTGAAGTGGTAAAAAAATAAATGTTTTTTTTTCGTTTTTTTCTTCTGAAAAATCTGGCCTGCATTTGTGTTTATCGTTCTCCACTTTGATGCAAATTAAATCCACATCAGGGAGAAACTGTTGGCCCTAAGACATTATTGAATGTTTTGAAGAACTTACTGAGCTCCGTTCAGACGATCTTCTGAACATGGAGAGAGATGACCCACCACAGAGCTGCTGTCACAGTGGAATGGAGGTTTGACAGGAGGACCCAATGGCAGACTGAAGATTTATTATCCAAAAAAGTTCAACAGAAGCAATGATCCCAAAAAATAAATCCGCAAAAAAAACGATTCGGCTCACGGTTTTCGGTTTGGTTCGGTATATGTTCATTGTTACAATGGAAATAAATCTAAATTTAGATAAGTTTTTTTTTCCTTAAAATAAGTGTATTTGTTCTTAGATTCAGTAGGTAGGTGAGAGATTTTGCCAATCTATATGACACTTATACCACAATGAGAAAACACCATGGTACTTTGTCTTTATTTCTTTGCGTGCATTTTATCTAATTTTCTTATTTAGAGAGCAAAATACTCATTCCATTGGTAAAACTATCTTATTTACCTACTCAAATTAAGCCGTAAATACAATTTTCTAATTCTTAAGACATTTCTACTTCTTTTTAGATCCTTTTTCCAGCGTACCCCGTAATCCCATAAGAGTCAATGCAAAAATCCCCAAAAATTTTTAATGATCCGCCGAAACCCTGCATCATTTCTACATGTTGTGCTGCTTTGAATTTAATCATCTGGCGCATGCTCTCTACCATCTCCAAGGGACTCAGAGGGGAGCGGAGGGAGCCACAGTGGGGGCTTTAGCTTTTGCTTTGAGCAGCCGGTCTGGCCCCGGAGTGCAGCGTGGGCGGAGGTTTCTGATGGAGTATGAGGGACGTGAGGTTAGCATGATGACATGTTGGTCGTGTTACTGTTAGCATAAACAAAACGTAAGTTGCACAATGCTACAATACTTGTTGCACTTTATCCTCAACTTTCTTTCCATGAGTCGCCATAGGTCACTCTAAAATGCAAAGCGCTCCCATACAGCACCTATAAAGTGCTGCTGGCAGCTGTCTTCCAACTCCAGTTCTTTCCCACTCGCCATACCCACACAATTCTCTCCACAACAACTGATTTTTTCCCTGCTACACCAGCTACACCGGGCTATCTTCTTCTTCTTCTTGTTTACTTCTGGTGGTTGCTGCTTTGGTCGCAGTAGCCATACCTTCTGCTCTTGAGGTAAAAAACCGCTTAAACATGAGAAAAAGGAGCGTACGGCATGAACAGAACGAAACACACGCTTGAATCGAACTGCGACAGTCGAACCGAACGGTTCGGACGGTTTTTCTTAAACCGTCCCATCCCTAGCACATATAGGAGAGAGAAATAAGACCAGGCTAATTAGCAGCTGTGAACAGAGGCGTCTATAAAGGCACTATGGGAAAGGACAAACAAGAAGTACCTAAGAACTTAAAAACAGTCAAAAAATAACCCATATAACATAAAATTGAAATAAAACCAATGAAAACTCAAAGATGAAGTTTAAACAGAACCAAAGGCCATAAGAAGGCCTTAAGTTCCAAAAGTTGGCTTTATAATGAGTGAACATCTTACATTGTGGCAAAACTCAGACTGCGTGAAAAACATCATACCCTTAAACAGCATCACTCCCACAGTGAAACATGGAGGTGACGGCATCATTAAATGGGGAACCTTTCTACCTGCATCCATCATCATCGAACAAAAGTTTTGGACCAAACTTGAATAATATAAGTTACAACAGATAAAATAAAAGGAGTTTTTTGGATTGAATTGAACCAGTGGGGAAAGGGAAGGGATTAACGTCGATAGAAAAGCAGATGGGTGTAAATCACTGTGTTCCTGGAAAGAACCCAGTTAGAGGCTGCTCTAATTAAAGAGCCAGACATTATTTCTCTCTAACCAGTTCAGACTGACTCCATGTGACTGTTCAGATTTGTTGTCTTCACATTGAAAACGAGTATTTGTTCTGTTTGATTATCCTCAGAGAGAAAAATCATAAGTTTAAGGTTTCAATGTGACCAAACAGCTCTGTGGCCTGTGAAGAATCCATCAAAGCTCTGAGCACAGTAACAGAACCAGCAGATCCCACAGAGAACACCAGTTTTCCCAATGCTTAAGGATTACATTTATGTTTCATGTGTTGTTAAACGGACAAATTATGTCTCATAGAAATCTGAAGCAGTGGGTTTAATGAATCGAATGTTGTGTCTCTGTCCTCATTGTTCCTGTAAGTTCTCCATCTGTCTCCATCAGCCCGGTTTCCAGGGAGGAGCAGGCGAGTGCTCAGGAGTTTTCCCCAGTCGCTGAGGGACCTGACGGCTATCCCCCCGACCACCTGATGGACCTGGACGGTCCGGGACGGGGACAGCGTCAGGGCGCTGAGACGCCGGCCTACCCCAAGCTGCAGGCCGGCAGCGGGGTGGGAGACCTCAACAAGAACCTGCTGATCCAGGCGTACAGTGCCGCCTCAGAGTCCTCGCAGCTCATCCACAGCGTCGGCCCGAGCAAGCTAGACATCTAAAAGGTATAGAAAGAAGCTCTTGGAGAGAAATACAGGAAAAAACCCTGGAATAGGTTTAGTAATCCATGATTTGGTCTTTCGTGTCTCTTTCAGCCTGTTTTCAGGAGCTAAAACAGGAACACTATCACCTCCCTCTGCAACAACAGGCATCATTTCCACAAGACAAAGCTTAGCATCTGATTTTCATCCGTGTTACCAAACCACTCCCATGACCAGCAGAAGTCTGACTCAGAAAACACATTCTGACTCAGTTATGTCAATAATGTGAAGCTTATGTTTCTAGTAAGATAACTTTACAGGAACAAAGAAAAGAAGAAATTCTTCTGCCGTCTGTTAAATTGAACCTAGACCCAACGACGTATTTATGACATGAAACTTTAAAGTTCAGGTGTTCTACTTGTAAACGTTTAAATGGGTCCATCGCCTGCTGCAGAGGTCCTGATGAAGCCCGGTTGGCCACACCTGCATTGCCGCAAACATCAGCTTCTTAAAACCTTGTAAATAGACCAGACGGCAGGACGATAACGGGAAGAGGACGCCGCTCCGATGGACGCCGCTCTGTAAATCCTGTGTAGCATCTTTAAGCAGGACTAGATAGCTGTGTAGTTCAACAGTGTGTTTCTGACGGTTCCTGCGTGTTTATCCAGACGCTCCCTCATGAAGAGTTTCTCCCTGTCAGGTAAACAATCGTATAAACCCGCTGTAGCTGTAGCTTTGGTTTCGCTGCTGCTTCTCGTTCCAATCGATGGACATTCGTAGACCTGCAGTGATTCCACGGCGGGGGAGGAAACAAAAAAAGAGCGGGAGGAAATGCTAAATGTGTTGTATTTTTATCTGCAGGATGAAGATGTAATTGTCTGGCACTGACTGTAACCACACAAGCTGCAGTTTATAGCGTGCACCTACAGTAGTTATGTTTCACATCAGCACCTCCAACTCCTGGACCTCACAGCTCATCACCTCTGAGGCCTTAAAACCTCTGTGCATCAACCGCCACAATCACTGCTCAAAGATCTATTTTCATCAGGAGGAGCCACAAGAAACAAAAACACAACATTATTAAACACTTGAAACTCTCTGTGATGATTTATTTAACTGTTCAGATAATTTACAAGCTGCTCAGACTTCCCCTTGAAGTTGAGGGCCTGCTTAAACCCCTGAGGGCTTAAGCAGGTCGTAATGTACATTTCTTTGTTGAGAGAACAAAGCCTTTACTTGCGCATTTATTAACACTTCTCTCACACATTGGCTCCTCTTTCTCAAGATTTGCACATCAATCTCTGGTTTCTGATTAACCCAGAGGGTTTCCAGGAACCCCCATGTATAAACATAAAGGAGTTAGCATTTATCCTAATAATTAAACTCTGACACTGCAGCTTGGTGGAATATATCATTGTAGATGTGGTGCATGGATACTTGCAGAAAAAGAACAATAAATTTCATCAAACCATGTCTCAGTGAGCCTTATTATATACAGAGTTATAGTAATATTACAAAACAGACATTTTTAGGTGAGTTAAAGAGAGATTTCAGTCCTCTGTTATAATCATGGCTGATTCTCAAGGATTTGTTGTTTCTTTTATAGTCAGCAATCTCTAGGAAAAATTCTCAAAAGTTTAAGGAGAACTATATATCTGATAACTATGATAAGTAATAAGCTCACTTTCCTTACTTTACCTTTTACTCCAAGAAAAACTCTCCTGTTTTGTTTCAGCGCTTTGATAAAGTAAAATGGAATACTAAGATAAGCTTAATTATTTCAGCTACTTCATGAAGAACGCTTTATGAAAATGTGAAGCTCTTAACTGATATTGCAAACGATATCCAATCACATTCCATTGCGTAGCCTTGAAAGTATTCCTGCTTTAAAAGACTGCAATGAATGGATGCAATATTGTGCAGTCTATCATATATCCATGCATTTAAAGGTTGATCATTTTAGCCTCATTAAAAGGAATTTTCTTTTCTTTTATGCTCATAATTTATTTTCTAGATCTTTGTGGATGGAAAACAGGGAGAGAAGAGGGAGGAAAATATGATGGTAGATAGATTTTATAAGGAGAGCAATACACTTAACTTTTAAAAATATTGAATACTAGCAGTGCTGCCAATAAAAAAAAAAATAAACAGGTCAATAGATGGCGGTTAAGGGAAGGCTGGAAATATTTTTGGGATTCATCTTAGAGATATGTAGCTATAGAAAACAATAGAGAGTGGTGGCCTTATGGCCGAGCACCGGCGTAACAACTTCTGGTGGGCCCACCAGAGGTGTCCAAGCCAACGAAGGTATTACAAAATACTTTTGTTACTGTGCTTAGAAATACACTTTTAGGATTCTATGCTTTATTCCATTACTTATTTTTCTTCCTACTTCTGACTTCTACTCATTACATTTTCACAGTATCTGTACTTTCTATTCCTTACATATTTTAAAACAATGGTTACTCTTGGCCGGTTTAATGTTTATAAATATTTATTTCAGGTCAGTGAAAACTAGTGTAATTGGATGAGTCATATAACGCAAACACTCATTGGTTAGTTAGAAATCATCGACAGAAGATTGTTCTTCAAACTGCTAGCGTGAATTGTCTATGCCATGCTACAATGTGGGATTCGAAAAAGATGCAGAAATGTCACAGAAAGAGTGGACACAGGCTGAGGCGTATATCAGGAGGCGGAGACCAACAGATGATGAATGGTCAAATAATCAGAAAAAATTCAGCTTTCAATTCATATATAGTGGCATCTGGCTATTTTTTTTAAAGGGTACTTTATACTTTAAGTAGTTGAAGTTGATACTTCAACCTTGACCAGAGTGTTTTTAAGTACCAAATGTGAGCACTTTTGACTGTAATATAGTTGTCTTGTGTTGGTGTTTGCGGGATTTGGAATATTTTTCAAAGGCCTTTCCTCTATCTATCTATCTATCATCTATCTATCTATCATCTATCTATCTATCTATCTATCTTATCTAATCTATCTAATCTAATCTATCTTATCTAATCTATCTTATCTAATCTATCTTATCTAATCTATCTTATCTAATCTATCTATCTGGTTTTCTCCAGGTACTTTGGTTTTTCCTTTTAAAAAAAAACATTAATCTAAGGGGGCATTCTAAATATTCAACCTCAATGGGACGGGAACTTTAAAAGCAACAGGAGCCGTTTTTTTATATCTGTTAAAACCAATGAAAACTCAAAGTTAAAACTTAAACAGAACCAAAACCATGACAAGGCCTGAAGCTCCACCCAAACCTTTGGCCTATATGACAAACATTTTTCACAGTGGTCAAACTAATGTGAATAAATGTCACCCTTAAACAGCATCCCCACAGTGAAACATGGAGGTGACGGCATCATTAAATGGGGAACCTTTCTACCCGCATCCAATATCTTCGAACAAAAATTTTGGACCAAACTTTAAAAAAAAACATTAATCTAAGGGGGCATTCTAAATATTCAACCTCAATGGGACGGGAACTTTAAAGGTACACTATGCAACCGGTGTTGATTTTCCAGCGAGGCTCCCCCCAGAGGGCGAAAGTAAAAGTGCACTGTCGTAAATATGCTCAGCTGTTCTCCTGGTTTCTCCGTCAAGCCAGGCGCGGTTGTTTTGAGCTTAGCAGCGAATGACTAACGCTGCGTTCACACTGGATGTAGCTGGCGCGACAGAAGCAGCGAGTTTACATGCAAAGGTCCCGCGGCGCGTTTTGAGCTGCAGGCGCAGCACGTCTGAGCGGCTGCAGCAGCGCGTCGGGTGCGTTTAACGCAGGGAGAGAGACACAGCGCTGATGATCACTGCTCTTAAACAGTTTATTGACGCCTAAATTAACTTAAAATGCAGAAATCTGCCGGCAGAATATGCAGTTTGGATTATTTAGATGAAAAACACCTACCAGCTGCCGCGGTGAACCGCTGCTGATGAAGGGATCCATACTGTCGGCGCATCCCTGGTATGTGGGGGTCTGAGCGGCTCCGACAGAAAAAATATTGAAGGCAGGATAATAATCTGAATGAACTGACTGCACTGATTACGTTTTCAGGTGTATTTTCTCACTTAAAAACATATTAAAACTACTTTATTCCCACTGATCACAGCAAATATAGCTGCAAGGCAGAGAAAGGATAGTGAAGCTCCGCCCAACGCGCCTCAGACACACTTTTGCAGCCAGAGCAGCAAAGCTGCTTCAGCCGCGCGTCAGTACTAACTGGTACAAGCAGCAAAAATGAAGCAGCAGATGCGATTTTGCTGCTTTTGCTGCGTGAACGTAGCATAACTGCACAAAGATTGCCACTGTGCTAGCAACGAGAATGCTTTTAACTGGGGGGTGTAGCAGTTCTCGCCGTAAAGCAAGACTGACTCTCACGAGACTTCTGAGCCTGTGGGTGCGGGTCGGTGCTCCTGCAGTTGCAAGTGCAGTATTTCCCCCACAGACCACCAGGGCGGCCGAGAATACCTTTGTTCAACCTGAAATGACTCATTTAGTCATCCATAACGTTATGGAACACATTAATTAACTGAAAAATGTTGCATAGTGTCCCTTTAAAAGCAACAAGAACTGTTTTTAAATACCTGTTAATGGAAAGCTATGTGTTTGCAACTTGAAGCTTTCTCTCTCTGGTTCTTTTTCCTGAAAAGAGATCACTCTGGACAAACTCTTTAAATAACACTTTAAATTGTATCTGTATTAAATAACCATGAGGTATGACAACAGATTCTGATATTATAATCTTACTCAGATCAAAAAAGTTGCTTAGAGTTACAGAAGGCAGCTGCTTACCAACCGGCCTCACATCTCGTAAAGTTACCACGATTCACAGTTAGAGAAGCATTTTATACAAGTCCATTCTGCCACATCATCACATCATTACATCATACATGTTAGCAGATGAGGAGACATTCATGGCTCCAGCCTTATCACATATTACACTTTGCAAGCCGCTATATCTGCCCCTGGAGAGGGAGAAACAGCTCCTAAATGGTTACAAGCTGTCTTGGAAAATGAAAATCAAAAAACGGACACCTTCAGATAATGCTGGCCCCTGTCATTTCAGCAAGAGATAATGTGACCTTTGCAGCTGAACTGGAGGTCATCAATTAAAGATCTCGAAGAACTGTGTAGTATTCAATCTGAGGTACATATATCACTCAGGTGTATGTCAGGCCATAGACATTAGGAATCCAAACAAACTATCCTTGAAAATGCAACAACCTTAGAGATTTCACATTCAAGGATCAAAAAGTTTAACCCCTTGATAATTTATTTGAATTATTAGTAAACATAAATTGCTTCAAATGTTTCTCAGAATTTCTAAATCAGTAAATAGATGTATTTCATAAGAGTTTTATCCATTACAGACATTTTCAAGGTACATAGTATTAGGTAGTAGTAGGTATTAAGTAGAGGTGTAAATACTATTTAGATAAGTATGTTTGTCCAATAATCTATGAAGATCTAATGTATTATTAAAACTTGTGAAAAAACAAATGACCTTTTCTTAAAAAAACCCAATTACAACTGGAAAGATATTCATAGACTAGGTTAAAGCATAATAATAGAGTCATTTAGATGATTACATATATAAAGTATGCTATAAAGTTAATGATGTACAAAGAAGGACTCTGACTTGAAACCAGTGCCAACCAAGCTGGCCAATAAATGATTCTGAACCTTCTGTTTCAGTTTTTAGGAGCAACATTTTTTGTTCTTTTTTCACAACAAATGAGATAAGAAAAACATGTAACAAACATTGCAGTCAAAGAATAATTAAAAATATAGCTTATTAAAAAATAAGAACATTAGAGCCATCAAATTACACCAAATAAAAATGTAAGTAACTATTCTGCATTTCTCTACATACTTCAGTCTGCTGAAATACTACATGGATGTAAAATAATTGCCATCATGGCTTTGTCAAGCTGCTGCCTCCCTAATACAAAGTGAATCCAGTAGAACTTTTTATTGCCTACCTGGAATGGGTGACAATAAATTGAATAATACATTTTTGGCTCTCAAAATGGTAATGGTGCCCTATTTGTTTGTACCCGCCGATACTGATACCACCATTTTAGTGCTGGATCGGGGCCCCGCCTGATACTGGTATATGTGCAACATTAATGTTTACCCAATAAAATGGCCAGGTTTAATCCTTATTAACATTGCTATACGTTGCCAAGCTAACCTGTTGTTTAAAAAATAACAATGGTCATCCACAGTTTGCATCTTTTTAGTAGCCAGAAATAAATGTTGAATAATTATAATTGCATACTTTTAAAGTTATGAGTAATAGGTAATTTAAGTGAGCTGCATGCCTGTTTTTATGGTAAAGTAACACTTGCACTCCCAATTCTATTTTTTAATTCTACGTATAGTCATTCAACAATTCAATTGATGGTTGAAATCATTTATTAGAAGCCCAACGATAAAATGTTTACAAGAGTTCCTTTTTAAAATTGTAAAAAAGCTCAAATAAAATTACTTTTCAGAATATTTAAATTATTTTCTTTCACCAGAAAATAAAACATTGTTACTTTTATTTTGAAACAACCTCTGGCGGAAATGGCAGCTCGCTGCTGCGTTAAATAGTACTCTTAAAATAATGAATAAGCATAAGACAGGGTGTTGTATTTGTGGGAAATTAGAAACTGTCCAACTTATTTTTTTAGAATGTAATAAATATACTCAGGAAAGAGAGATGTTGCGTAAAAAAGTTAGACAAGAACGGGTATTTTAGGAAGAATATAATAGTTTGTCTGATCCATACTCCATTCTGGAAGGTGGCGGTAATGCACCTATAAGTTGTTTTCCAACCGCCATTAAAAAAAAAAAAAGAAGAAGAAGCTCTCTGCTGCGATTAGACGGTGGACCTGTACATGTAGCCATATTCTTGTTATGATAAACAGAATACTTAACACATTTAAGGATTGTGTTGATATATATTAAACGAAGGGATATATTCTTAGTTTATAGGCTGCTATAACCGTGTTTTGTCCTTTGTTGTGTACGCAGTGTTAGCCGTCGTAGCTTGACGTGGGCCCTGCTCCAAGGTAAGGCAATGGTTTAGCTGCTACCAAGCTAAATGTTTAAAGCTAACAAGGCCGCTCTGGTGTAGTTTTAAATGATTTTCTGGTAAAATGTCAAACTACTAGGTGATTGCATGATGTATTTCACTGTTGCATGATCTCACATCAGCTATAACCAATATTTGATTTGTTAACATTGCAAACATAAAACGAAACTGTTTACCCTTTTCCCTCGAGGAAAGGATCGTGTGCTCGTAATTAAAGTTAGTACATTTATGTCTGTTGTTTAGTAACCTACCGATGAAACGAAATCACAAATTGTTTTACAAAAAATGTAGTTTAAACCTTTTTAAACCACCTAAGTTGATATTCCTATAAGTGTACACCTCCTCCATAACATGGGAAGAAATTAATTCACCTGCAAGTCTTAACTGTGTTTATTCCTCTCTTCATCAACAGCAAACTCTGTGGATTTGGTCAAATTTGATCATTATTTGCCAAAGTTATCAGAGGGAAATCATATATTTTAGCCGCCTGATAGAATCCATTTCCCCATAACATGGGAAAAAAATAAACAAATCCAGTGAAACTGTCATTATTTTTCATATATTATGTTTAAAACATTTATTTTTTTATATTTTTAAATGCAAAATAGTTGTTGGTTTGATTATCTTATATTTAATGTATTTTTAATTCTCAATTCCAAATGTCTGCAGTAGCATTGCTCCAGACATTTGGGAATTAAGAAACATCTTCAAACTTGGAAAACAATGTCCAGTGGTTTTGGTTTGAAATTTTTTTGGAATATTTATGAATTGTTAGATAAACATTTAAACAGAAAATATATTTCATAAAAAGATCATCAAAGCGGGGAAAACCGGATTATATCAGGGTGGCTAAAATATAATGACTTCCTTCTCATATAACTTTTGGCAAAATAATTATCAAATGTCACTAAATCCAGAGGAGATTTGTTGTTGATGAAGAGAGGACTTCAACAACACTACTGGTACAAATGTGCAGGTAATTAATTCCCTCTTCCCATGTTAAGTGGGAGGAGCTGAAACATCAAGCTCTCTCCTCCCTCCCATATCTTTTGGAAGTAAAAGCACTGTTTCCAGATTCTCAAAAAATTGTGTGATATCATGTAGTATACTAGGAATTTCCTTAATCCAGTAATCTGTCATATTTTTTTACATTAGAACGGGATTTATCAGAAAGTCTACACTCTCATCTTTTCAGGAACTCTTATTTGTGTCCTGCTATCAGCCAAGTTTCAATCCTCTGATTATCAGCAATGAAAAATGATAAATACTCACTACTTGTTGAAAACTGTGTTTGGTGACTGACTTTTATTTCTCGTCAGGTTAAAGTGACAGAAGTTGGAAAAGGACAGATTTTCTTGGCGTTTAAAATGCAACACAAAACAGCTTATAAAGCACCGCGTCTATTTATTTATTTTACAATTTTGTAAACAACAGCTGCTGATTAAACTGGATGTTGCAACCGTGACATGATTATAGCTGATTTTAGCAAGAAATCGATCATCCGCCATGTCCGCCTCTCTGGCTTCAATGCGATTCCCGAAATAAGGGGAACAGAATGAAATCCAGTACTGCACATTTTACTCAGATCAGCTCAGAAGCGAGATCCGGGGCTCTAGGGGAAACATCCGGGGCTGCAGCCCAAGTCCTCAAATTCCGATAGCTCTACCACTGATGCTCACCAGAGAGCAGCACTTTAATGACGAAGCCAAGCACGTTCATGCCAGTTGGATGTGTTGTACATTTGTCGGTAAAAGTGTGGGGGGAATTAGGCAGAAAATGCATAAGGCGAGAAGGAAACAAGGATGGAGGAAAATGCATTAGGATTAAACCCAAATTTCCGCTTATATAAGAAAAAGGAAAGGCAAATATACATATCTTGATAAAAACCTTTTGTTTAGGGGAAAAAGGAAAAAGGAAATATCATACTATATATATTTTTTGTTTTTTATTTTTAATAAGGTCAGTTTTGGCCCTCCATAACCAATTCAACCAAGATTCTTTCTGCTGAATAACATTTAAACAAGCTTTTTGTTTTATCTGTTGTGAATTAAATATATATAAATCACATGCTTTCCTCAGGTTGCGAACATGTCAAGATCAAGGTCGAGATCACCTCATTACAGGTACTTTCTCTCACTTAATTTATGCTAAACTGTTAGATTTTAAATAATTGATATTGTTAATTTTGCTGATTATAATTGTTTGTTTTCTGCTCTGTTATAGGAGGTTCCCCTGGGAGGAACCTGACTTTGATCCTCGGACAGTTGTTGACAAATTGGATGGCAATCCTCAGGACAGGGGCCACCATCCCAGAGAAGGTCCTGAAGATTTTAGGGATCCCTACTGGGAGGAAAGGTACCCAGAGGGTCCAAGAAGATCTCCTTTCCGGGATGACTTTCACTTTAGACACCAGCGACATTCAGACCATGAAGAGTTTCACAGATGGGCAGAGTCACCACCCCGTGATGCAATACCGTTAGAAGACCGGAGGTTTTCCCAGAGAGACGAAGGAGATTCTGATGCTGACAGACACAGAACGGAATTCAGGGATGACTTTTACAGGTTTGATGAAAGACGGGAGATACCTCCGACTCTCTTGCCAAGACTTAGGGGATCGTCAAACACTCAGAGGGTTTACGCAGACCACCATACAAGGAAGGCCTGGGAGGGTCGGAGGAATGAGGAGCAGGACAGGGATCAGGGAAGACCCAGAGACTTTAGTCCTGGTATGAGGTCAGATGACCAGCGAGCTGAAGAAATGCTAAAAGAAGGAAGGTTCCCAGAGTATCCTAACAGAGGTAGACAAAGGGAGGGCTGGGATCCTGCTTTTAAAAGACCAAGACGAGAAATGGATTTCGTCGATCATCCTGGGTAAATCTTTGGGAACACAGTCTGGACATGGGGATTAAAAAGGATTCTCAGCTTTTCTTATTTTCCATAGTTGAAATCCTCACGATTTGATTCTCGTAGTTTTCACTAATGATTGTAATAGTTTTATCCTTCTTTCTCTCTAATCTGTGAAATGTTGAAGACAGTGCATGTTTCATCAAAGATCCTGTAGATGATCAGACGTTTCAGTCTTTAAACTCATCCCCCTTTTTATTCTGACGATCTAGATCTAAGAGTGAACATAAAAGCAGATGTGTGTGTCTCCTTTGAACCATCTCACCTCCCTCCTTATGCCACCACAGGTACAGGGAGAGGGAGAAGGACTTTTGTGGATCGCGGTTACTCTGTGCACAGACCCAGAGGCGGGTTTATCGGATTCTGTGGAAGCCTTCCTCGTGAAAGCACCCAGGACCTTTTGTTGGCGAACACGCATCACAGTGTAGAACGTGGAAGGAATCAGCAGCAGTTCGAAAAACTTTGAAGATCGCAGAAAATGATCCCAACTTTGGATCGTCAGGAGAAGTCCCAGTTCAGCGGTTCTTCCCAGAGCATTTCAGGAAATCCACCAGCCGGCCTAGGGAGAACAGCAGAGGGAAACATTTTCAAAAAACGACCCCAGACACGGCAACTATCAGGAACCAAGGAGAAGTCCAAACACTATGAGATATGATCAGCAAGGGAGGCCCCTGAAAACTATCGAGGAGGGGAAGGGAGCTTGACTCCACCAAGGTCCAAGAGGAAGAGCTCTAACCCAACAGGAATCAACCGCTGTGATACCAAGACCGCACTCCAGGGTGGGCAGAGAGGCCAGACCACCACTCAATCAGAGATGATTATGAGAAGATCCCAAACTGGATAGATGAAGACAAAATCCAACAATGGAGACAAAGCAGGTCCAGAAGTCTGAACAGAACTCGCCGAGGGACGACCCTGCAACCCCCAAAAAGGCCCCCTCAGAGAACCAAGCGTGGAGGATCGGGCACCTGATAACGACGTTATAACAAAGAAACGCCACCATCAATGTGGACATGAGCCCACCCCTTAGCAACAACAACAGGTAAGAGGAGCCGCGTTGGGTGAGGGGTGAAAGTTCACATTTACTTTTTCCTCAAAGCAACACTACTAATGCTACGGGGGGACGAAGTTTAAATGTAGCTCTGAATGAATGGAGATCCCCATCATAGGGACCGCCAGATGCTGCGTTCTGGTTTCTGTGCATCCGATCCAGATCTGAGTGACCATGATGATGATGATGAGAAAGAAAGTGAGGAAAATCTGGTCCCTACCATCCTATAATCACGCAACAGTGATGACACATCAAATCTCCGCGACTGGTGAGGAGTCGTCGTGAGAACTCTTTTTAACTTCATCTCAGTAGTTTTAACAAGTCCAATAAAGAAGGTCTTTTGGAAAACTGTGGGAAGAAGCAGATCAAGACTAGAAGTTCAGGATATTTCCTAACAAGGAGGACTGCGGGTTCGCCCCTGAAACCGTGAAACACCCCCTAAGACAATCTTTTGGCTGTTAGGGGTTTGTCAAGCAGCCAGATTGCAGATTACACCCTGAAGGCGAAGATGAAGTTTGATCACCCCACTGGTTGTTCCTTTGGACAAGAATCTTATTTGTCTCCCCCCAACTTTTCCCCATAATCAAAAGACTTTCTGCAGGGTTTTTATGTTGCTTTTCTCTGCTTTTGGCTGTCTGAAGATGAACTGTGTTCCATCGGTGAGACATAAGGTGTTTCTTTTAGCCAACACCCTAGAGGAAGCTCGCCCAAATGACTAATTCTGCCTGATGGACTTTTGGCTGTTAGGCTGGCTAATGTTTAGCCAAAAGATAGGGTTTAACAACCCTCCCCTTCTGATGAGATGGCAGATGAAATAGCAGGTAACAAACATGATGCAGACCTTACACAGACCAAATGTGGTCTGAAGTTGTTCAAAGGAGTTCAGAAGATGAAACCCCTGGAGAATGTTTCCTTCAGAGCGCACTATCAAAACCTGTCCCGACCTAGACCCCAGAACCCGGACCTCGCATCAATGTAGTTTAAGAGAGAAACTGCCGTGGTGTTGTTCGATGAAGAATCTCAAGAACCTGAAGATTTGTTTTTTTTTTTCCATGGATATGAGGAGCTCTGGAGTAGTCTACAGTGAAAAAACATCTGGTTTGATGCCTTAAATATGTCCTTAAACTCGCTGAAGATTGTTTTCCAGTGAAGCTGTGAGGAAGCGAATATGGCTGCCGTACCTGTTAAGATTGGGGAACCCGCTGATAGAAAACCATAGAGGTCTGATCGCCTCCAGAACCGGCGAGAAGAAATGCCTAGTTGATCACAAGAAAGAAAATGTGAAGATTTTGCTAAATTGATGCAATTCAAACCCAGAAAGATCCTAATAGACCAGAACAAGCAGCCAACTGCAGATTCCGGACACAGGAGGCTACTGGTTCCTCCCAGATGTTTACAGGCTGGGGTCAGAACTACTGAGTAGTGTGCCCAAGAATAAACACCTTAAACATGGTAGAACCTTCTTCCTTATTCTGTTCATATAAACAGTGTCAGAAGTCAGCCCTTTTGGACTGAGGAGAGAACTGATCTGTTGAAAAAGCTGTGATACAGACTTTGTGATGACCAAGTCAGGGCTTTTCCATGGAACTGAAACCGGCCCTTGCCGTCTGAAGCAAGAACCGGCCCTTGCCGTTTGAAGCAAGAACCGGCCCTAGCCGTCTGAAGCAAGAGCCGGCCGTTGCCGTCTGAAGCAAGAGCCGG
>JAGKQL010001916.1:19117-45039 GCA_018398635.1 Cyprinodon brontotheroides | reverse complement strand
CCCCAGATGAATAAAGAAATGCATTTTAAAAGCAGGAATAATCAGAGGCGTGGACAGACATTATTGGGGGCAGGTGCTCAGGAGGGCATTTTTTAGCGCATGTGGACAGGGGCGTGCATACATAGACACTAGGTGGTGCTAAAGCACTAGGAGGTTTGCCCTTTATCAACGTAAATGCCCTTTTAAAACTTGTTTTTTTATTATTATTATTAATATTATTAAGATTTTACTGAGGTCGGTTTTGAAATTATCTTTTGAAAACCTGAGCCATTAAAAACGACTGAAACAATGCCCCGAAATGAGCCACCTCCTTGCGCACGCCCGACCAGCCTATCTCTCTTCCTTTGTCACTTGAACTCGCGCAGTCGCCCGCAGGGCATGCCAGATACGCAGCATCATAGCAGTTCAGTAAGCGTCTTCAGATAGCAGGAACAGTCGTTTTATATCCATATTTTTATCTTAAGTCCTGGTCTTTTTCTGGCTCTGTGTCTTCCCTGAACTCTTCCTCATCTCCTGTCCTGGTAGATGTTGATGGTATAAAGCTAGCTTCCCTGCTGTGACTGGCTACAATATAATAATAATAATAACTATCATGACAATAATAATGATAATAATAATAATAAGCTTTCAACAAATATGCCACATTAGTTTAAATAATGGGCTATTAGGGCAACATGACTGGAAGTCTTGTCACGACTTATGGTAGCCTACAGAATAATAGCTTATTTTAATACCTGCTGATTTTGTACAAAACCACTTAAAAATAAAATGTGAACAGCTTTAAAGATTTTTCAATACGATTAACCCTCCTTTCTTGGCATTGTGCTGCAATTACTAAATCAATATACAATTAAGACAATAAAGAGACCAAAATGTGTTAATTTATGTTGCCTAACAAAACCTATACAACAGAAAACGTTTGTCTTAACACATGGAGATTTGTACAGAAGAGGATTAGGGCCACTGGAAAAAAAAAAAAGTTAATCAGATTTTTAAATTTTATTTCAGTTTAACATGGGAAAAAGTCAGAATTCTGACTTTTTCTCAGAATTCTGACTTTTTACTTTGTCAGAATTCAGTCAGAATTCTGAGATTAAAGTCAAAATACTGAGCAAAAAGTCAGAATACTAAGCAAAAAGTCAGAATTCTGAGATTAAAGTCAGAATTCTGAGATTAAAATCATAATTCTGAGAAAAAGTCAGAATTCTAAGATTAAAGTCAGAATTCTGAGATTAAAGTCATAATTCTGAGAGAAAAAAGTCAGAATTCTGAGATTAAAGTCAGAATTATGAGAAAAAAGTCAGAATTCTGAGATTAAAGTCAGAATTCTGAGATTTAAGTCAGAATTCTCACTTTTTCCCATACTAAACTGAAATAAAATTTAAAAATCAGTTAACTTATTTTTTTTTTTTTCAGTGGCCCTAATCCTCTTTCCCTAGATTTTGTTGCAAACTCTACTGAAATTATTTGTAGCCTATGTGGTCGTCCTCACGTTATCTGTCATTGACTTGGGCTACAGTGTAAAACTTTCAGAATCAGAATCAGGTTTATTGCCATTGTTAGTGAAGGAGTTCACAAACTAGGAATTTTTTGTGGTACAATCGTGCAACATGAAACATATAATATGGAATAGGTAAATAAAATTATAAAAATATCTAAAAACTGTGGGTATACGTCATGCAATAAAATAGACTAATATATACACTTAAGATAAAAATATGGATATAAAATATAAAAAGTAAAATAGCATCTTACAAGGAGACAACTAGTTTATCAGGTGACCAGTCAGCAAAATGCTTGTTTGGTGCTGCTGAATGAGACATTTTAATGCACAACAAAATGATTTTGATTGATCTGTATATTACCTGGCTAATGGGGCACGGGAGAAGCAGCCTGTCAGCGACCGTTCCTGCTATCTGAAGACGCTACTGAACTGCTATGATGCTGCGCATCTGGCATGCCCTGCGGGCGACCGCGCGAGTTCACGTGACAAAGGAAGAGAGATAGGCTGGTCGGGCGTGCGCAAGGAGGTGGCTCATTTCGGGGCATTGTTTCAGTCGTTTTTAATGGCTCAGGTTTTCAAAAGATCATTTCAAAACCGACCTCAGTAAAATCTTAATAATATTAATAATAATAATTAAAAAAACGAGTTTCAAAAGGGCATTTTCTTTGATAAAGGGCAAACTTCCTAGTGCTTTAGCACCACCTAGTGTCTATGTATGCACGCCCCTGCTCATATAGAGAACTATGGTTCTCTATATGAGTAATATTCGTAATGATCTGTGCTGATTCATTGGAAGGAATAATAATGCGGATATATATAAATATAAGGCCTATATCTTTTTTTGCAAGGAATTTTTTTGAGAAAAAATGTTCTTGGCAATAAGTTGTGATTTGTTGTTTTTTATTTACTTATTATGGTAAACTAGATGTAGGAATAATGATTCTTATGTGTCCTTGTCTAGAAGCTGCTGTGTGCAGGTCCATGCTCTCCCTCCTTGTTCCCTCTGCTGAAACAGCAATCAAGATCTGAGTGGAGGTACCCTATATATGTTCCTGGCTAGCCCAGTGGGTAACCGATAGATTCTTGAAACCCATTTTCTGTAAGTATACCATCTAGCATTTTTAGCTTTGACCTCCTGATGTTGACCTGTCTCGTTCCTGTCTTCTTTTTCCTGCTGATCTGTGGACATCAACCTCCTGCCTCATGTCCTGGATCAGGTTTGTTGACCTTGTCCCCTGACTATTGCGTATGAACCTAGACAGGAAGTCTGCCTCATGGACTGGTAGTTGTTTCCACAGGAGAGGAGCCTGATAACTTTAAGATTCCTCCCATTCTATTTTTAGAAATTCTGGAACCACTAGTAAACCTGCAGATTTGGTCCCGAGAAGTGCTCTGTTAGGAACGTGAGGTACAATCAAATTTCTGATTGAAGATGAAGCTTGTTTAGCTTATTTAGTACTTTGTACACGAGGAAGAGGACTTTAAATTCCATTTGAGATTTAACAGAAAGGCAAAATATAATTCCATTTTTTATTTCTTCAAAACAGTCTGGAGCTTTTTTGGAACCACTGAACGCTTTTAAATTTTATGGAAATTTAAATTTTATGGACTTCCTTAAAATAAAAAAATGCAAAAGTCTAGCATTAAAGTACCTAATGCACTATACAATATTCCGGAGATGAAAAAAAAAACTTAATAGAAACCTGTTTAATGTGGGATTTAAATGAGCAGTTATTGTCTTGTCCTATTCCAGTGTGATGCAATTCAGAAACAGTGACAAAATAATTAGGATCTTTTTCAAAGACTCTGGTCCAAACAAAAAAAACTTCTGTCATTAGTAGGCAAGGGCATGCAAACATAAACACACAGCCTCACAGGATGCAAATAGTTGTAATGAGAAAATATATCTAAGTTTATAACACTGAATATAACACTAATAGGGAAGGCTGGCCCTTTTCTAAAAACTCCTCTAGAATCTGTTAAGATTATTTTAAAAACAATATATTTTATTTAAGTGAAGAAGATCATGGACAACAGTTAGTATCATCTTCAGAGAATTTATTCTTAAAACAACAAAAAGTGTCTTCAGTCAGCAGATGGATGTAAACAAGCAGGTCCAGAAACAGGCGCGTGGTTGAGAGCAAATCTATGTGGGTTTTCTGGTGGAGAGTGAAGAAGTGGAAGTGACAGGAGCTCACCGGTCCTGCGGAGTGTCGGTCCGCCTCCTTCATACGCTGGAGTTTCTGCTGAAACAGTGGAGGAAACAGAAAGGGAACATGAAGTACCAGCAGCTGTGGATACTTTAGAAGTCAGGGTCTCCTGTTTAACTAACAGGAGGCTGAGGAAAGCTCATCAGTCCACAGAGAAGCTGTGATGGAGCAGCAGTGGAGAAGACTCTCAGTCAACCAGGTCGTAGCTTCCCATCCAGGAAACTTTTTTAAATGAGGAAGCTTTCTAGATGGGAAGTGAAATGTCTTCAAACGTTTACTCTACGGGTTATTCAGACCCAAATCTGCTATCTTTGCTCTTATGCGACACAAATCAGACTTTATTATTTCTGTCAGAAAGATTAACCTCCCAAAAATCGGTAATATGTCACTTCTATATTAAACGGTATGTTGGATAGATATCTGATTATTTTTAAAGCTTTTCTTCATGAGAGGTCATGTCCATTTTCCTCCGACTCTTGGAGGGAAAAAAAGTAAAATATTAAGATAAATATCATTTAAAAATCTTGAGCTACAAATTTAGCTCCAAGGCTCCCAGCCCGACCGGCCGTTTAATAAAATGGCCTCAGCATCTTTGAAGTGACCTAGTTTAACTTTTTCTGGAGAGTTTGTATCCATCAGCATAGAAACAAGCTCTGTAAATAGAATCTGATGGATTTATTGACCTTTGTAAATAGAAATTTGGAGAAAAAAAGGCAATCCAGAAATGAGAGAAAATGAAAAAAGGTTTTAATTTCTCTGTTTTCTCATATTTAGTTTTTTTCATTATTTTACTTTATTTTTATATTATATTTTTTTCTTTTTACAAATTTTATATTTGTAATTTTCTTTTTTTTCCAAATTAAGTTTGCGGTGAATACAATTTTTATAGTTCAATCTGAAAAAACAGAAAAAAAATGAAAATAGAAACTCTGTAAGGATAGAATTTGAAGAAATGAAATATGAAAAAAAGGGAAAATGGGAAAATGTAAATGTGAAGAAATGTTAGATGACAGCCATTCTCAAAACATTTTATTGACAAAAAGATGTTTTTCAAAGTTTCCTTTCATGGATTGCATTTTTTGCAAATTTCCATTCACAAAAACATTTTCAAAATACTGAAATAAACTTCACTCCATAGTAGGGTTGAAAGAACTAATCGGATTAATCGATTATTTAAATGATTGTCAACTATTTTATGAATCTATCTAAACTATCTGTCAATATTTTCTATCCAGAATTCCTCAAATGGAAAAGTTTTAGTTTAACCTGGTAAAAAATATCTTCTTTAAAGAACCTTTTGCCATCTGGTTGTTATTTGAAAAAATAATTGACATGTTAATCGATTTGCAAAGCAATGTTTAGTTGCAGCCCTACTGATTGGTAAAGCTAACCCTTCTGGACATAAACACCCACATCAGCAGTCTGCACTACTTCCTCATCAACAAATAATCTGTTTTATAGGTTGTTAAAACTGATGCTATCAGACAAACTACTCCTTCAGAGTCCCAGCGAAGGATGAATGATCCACCAGAGGAGGAGGCCGCTGGGCTCCTTCAAGGACAAACGGTAAAACAGCTCAAAGGAAACAGTCTGAACATCCCCGTCTTTAACAGGAACACTAACAGATGAAAACTACCTAAAACTGCTTCAAACACATCCTAATCAATAACTGAATAAATCGATTCTAAAAAGAACTAATTTAGCCATCCATTCATCATCTACTAGAATATACAGACTCTAATGATAACGTTTGGTGAAAGAAACAACTGACTTGAGGCACAAACTGAGCAAAATATTCAGATTTTTTTAATTAAAGATAAAAACTCCTAAAGTGGCAGAGTTTTAAAGCACTAAGAAAAATCTCCTTTGAAGCACCTCCTGCTTATGATACAAATGAAACCAACGTATTGATTGATTAAAAAATAATCATTAGTTGCAGCTATAAACATATTTTAAGCTCAAAACATTTGAGGTAATAGTATCCAAAGATTATATGTTCAAAATGAAGCAGATCAGATTTTATGTTATTTTATATTTATGTTTCTTTAACACCATTCTAGAGATAAACAGATGCATCAGAAGCAGGCTTTTAGCGAGCAATACATACACCCTTTATTAAAAAAATGACTAATTGTACGCCCTGTTTTCAGGGCGTACAATTAGGGCGCTGCACCTCTCCCAAATTGTAGCTGACCGCAAACAGTGCCGCAGACAGGAGGCCGGCTTGTTTTGTTTTATGACCGAAATTGCGGAAAACAACTTCGTGAAGTTTGACCCGCTAGAAGAGCGAGGTGCACGAGAACGCTGGGACCCTTTTCCCACCTGGATCTCCGCTCT
Source organism: Cyprinodon brontotheroides (assembly GCA_018398635.1). NCBI lineage: Eukaryota > Metazoa > Chordata > Actinopteri > Cyprinodontiformes > Cyprinodontidae > Cyprinodon > Cyprinodon brontotheroides. The sequence goes on along the minus strand of JAGKQL010001916.1, from coordinate 38,988 downwards.
TTTTTGGCCTTCATGTCCCTCCGTCGTCGGACTAAACTTCGCCCCCACTTCCTCATCGCCTCCGGCCGTATCTAGACCCACAGTGTGTAGCACAGACCACGCTTCAATATTGAGCATAATTTAAAAATGTCTGTGTCTAGCTTGCTGCAACACACTGCTGTAAGAGTATAACCAGGAGCGAGGTAGGAGGGCAAAATAGGTTTAGCTCCACCGCAGCACGGGAGGGAGAATTACGAGCAAATGGATAAAAATAGACCGGAGGAAAAAAAGCATGAATCGATTATCTTGCGGACGTGTCGATGCATCGGATCGTCGGCTGTTGGATCGATGCATCGATACAAAACGATTATTATTTGCACCCCTATATATGATCTGCTCTAGGTACCCGATCTGCTCTAGGTACCCGATCTGCTCTAGGTAGCAGATCTAGGTAGCAGATCTGCTCTAGGTACCGGATCTCCTCGGGTTCTGCTTCATGCCAGTGACGTTATGCTAGCTGATTGGCTGAAGGTTGCAACATGATGTAAAACATTTTGGTTGCCCAGGCAACGATAACATCACGCAGCATCAGTTTCCCGAGTCGGGAGCATCTGTAGTGTTGATCGGTAATGATCTGTGAAGTTTTACCTGATTGATAACAAAACTGAAAACAAAGTGTGAAAAAAGTAAAACTGCAAGACCATGATATAAATGGGGAGAGCTGAATAGCACTGTGGCTAGCTGTGCTCAGTAGCTAACAGGTTAGCCTCTTTTAGCCCGGTCAGTTAGCCATATTAAGCTACACTACTTTTAAATTCATGCCAACAACAACCATTCGTTTTCTACAAGTAGAATAACTGTTTGTCTAAAATTTTTGCGAAAGTCCGTTTTTAAGATGTTCCATTTGTATTCTTCTGCTGTCAGATTAGGGGTGTGCAAAATAATCGTCATGACGATGCATCGCGATTCTAATTTTTGTGATCTACTGCATCGATTCTTGACGCCAAGTATCGATTCTTAGTTTAAAAAAATGAACAAATAAAGTACATTAATGGTTGGTGCCAAACCAAGTGGAATACAACTTCCATTCCAGCAGATGTCGCTGCGGATGTGCTGACACTATCCAGATCATACCCAGCCAGTCAGCCACTGGTAATGGCTGTATCTTTTTCTTACAGTGTTCAGTGAAAATATCGCAACGCATCGCGGTGCATCGCAATATTTCAAGTATCGTGATGCACCATGATAGAATCACATCGTGGCATGTGAATCGTGATTTGAATCGAATCATGACTTCTTTGCCAATACCCATCCCTAGGTCAGATATTCATAAAAAGAAAAAAAATAAGCTGAGACTTTTTTGTCAAATCTACATCCGATCTACACTATGCGTATTTCCTGTTTGGTACCTTACCGGCTTATTTTGTTGGATCCTCGCACTTTTTGGCCCTCATGTCCCTCCGTTTTCGCACAAACATGCCCCCACTTCCTCACCGCCTCGGCCACATCTAGACCCACAGCTAGTCCATGATTGTCCCTCTTGTGTTGTGGCGTGGAATAACATAGCGCAGACCACGCTTCAATATTGGGGATAAATCAGAAATATCTGCAACAAGCTCACTGCGACACACTGCTGCGGGAATATTACCAGCCCTTTAGCCGTTCACTTTTTGGCAGAACATCACTGTTTGGCACGACAAATGTGAACCATCAGTGTGCAGAGGAAGGCCAAACTTGGAGCTAAGCGAGAGCAATGATGCATTTCTGCACAAGCACAGCTGGAAGAGCAAAGTTGGTGTGGAAACGGAAAATTCCGGATTACTTTCACCCATGCTGCAGCTGCCACACCCCCTCTGTGTTACCTGGCAACGCAGAATGTTCAGCATTCTAAGTGGGCGGGCATTATGATGTCATAACATATCATACATAGAATACAGCCCAGTCATAAGCCAGTTTGTGTTTCAGAGCAGTTTGATCGAGAGCTAGTTCCCAACACAGGAAAACCTTTTTGGAAAACATTTTTAGAGATTCATTTTAAGTCTTCAAAATGCTTTCAAATACTTACAAAGACGATATGGACAGGGAGAATGACTTCTTTTTGGAGTCTGACATTAACAGCAACAGTTCTTATTTTCTTGAGGCGTTGAGAAATCACACGTTTCAGACGGAAGACAGGTTGGGACTCACATCATTAAACCCCCAACAAATTCTATCCAATTTTGATGAATTTTCGACCAACGACTCTGAAGCTCAAAGCTACCCATACCTTTGGTCCGAATTATGCTCAGAACCCAGTATTGTGACACCCCAACTCTACTCTAAAACCTCTGGTCTACAAGATTATCCAATGACCTTCTTGACTGCTGGTGGTACACAGCCAACTGATTGTGGAATACCGTGTGAAAAATTCTCGAAGAATGATTTTGTTTTGGAATCAGAAACAAGCAAATACTGCGTCGTGGCAAATCTGGGCGAAGGAGGAACAGCAAAAATCTTCAAAGGTATAAACCAAGAAACCGGAGAGATTGTTGCAATAAAAACAGCAACAGATGTCTGCGAAATTGACATAACCGAGGAAAAAAAGGTCTTAAGGAAAATCAAAGCGCTTGGTTCGGACAACTACAACATAGTCAAGTTTTATGAAGATTTTAAGTACAAAGCAAAACAATACCTGGTGTTTGAAAAGCTGGATATCGATTTAGACAGTTTTACAGAACATATTGTAGGTGGTGGACTACATTTGAGTGATATTCGAGTTATTGCTCAACAGGTTCTGGTGGCTTTAAATTTTCTACATAGAAATGGAATGGCGCATAGAGATCTCAAGCCTGACAACATAATGCTGGTAGACCGCTCGTCACTTAAAGTAAAATTAATCGATGTGGGTTTCACTGAGGAGATAGAAAAAATGGAAAATATTAGGTGTAATCCTCTGCTGTACATGCCTCCAGAGGAAATTATGCTCATAAAGCCAGATGCCAGTGTGGATATGTGGTGTCTAGCCCTCACTTTGATCTTTCTCTACATTGGAGAACACCTGTTCGAGTATGACGGCATGGAAGAAACATTGGCAGCAATTGTTAAAATGTTGGGTGAACCACATTGTAGTTATACTTGTTCCTCTGCTTGTGAAAACGATTTCAGGGATTATGATCCCGTGTTGAAGCTAAAGTCTTTGGATGACCTGATGAAAATCCGACCACCAACACAAGACCCCATTGAAAGGGAGGATTTACTAAGTTTCATCGACCTTCTAAAACAAATGCTAGTTACTACACCACAGGAGCGTATTACATCAGCAGCCGCACTTGAACACAGCTTTATTACAATGAACCACTTGTCGGACTTTAACAGCAACAGTTCTTATGCTCATGAGGCCTACGAGGCCATGAGATATTACACATTTTTTAAGGCAGAAAGGTTGGGACTCACATCATTACATCCCAAAGGAATTCTATCCAATTTTGATGAATTTTCGACCAACAACTCTGAAGCTCAAAGCTCCTCTTCTGACAACATTTACAGTGTCACTTCAGGCAACTACGACTCACCCAAAGATAATTTCTTTCCTGCTAAGACCGGAGAAATCCCAGAAAGCTTGCCCGTGCACTCAGATCACCTCATCAAATTGGTCCAGCGGAAACAGCTCTCCTCAAAGATACCCATACCTTTGAATTATGCTCAGAACCCAGTACTGTGACACTCTACTCTAAAACCTCTGGTCTACAAGATTATCCAATGACCTTCTTGACTGCTGGTGGTACACAGCCAACTGATTGTGGAATACCGTGTGAAAAATTCTCGAAGAATGATTTTGTTTTGGAATCAGAAACAAGCAAATACTGCGTTGTGGCAAATCTGGGCGAAGGAGGAACAGCAAAAATCTTCGAAGGTATAAACCAAGAAACCGGAGAGATTGTTGCAATAAAAACAGCAACAGATGTCTGTGAAATTGACATAACCGAGGAAAAAAAGGTCTTAAGGAAAATCAAAGCGCTTGGTTCGGACAACTACAACATAGTCAAGTTTTATGAAGATTTTAAGTACAAAGCAAAACAATACCTGGTGTTTGAAAAGCTGGATATCGATTTAGACAGTTTTACAGAACATATTGTAGGTGGTGGACTACATTTGAGTGATATTCGAGTTATTGCTCAACAGGTTCTGGTGGCTTTAAATTTTCTACATAGAAATGGAATGGCGCATAGAGATCTCAAGCCTGACAACATAATGCTGGTAGACCGCTCGTCACTTAAAGTAAAATTAATCGATGTGGGTTTCACTGAGGAGATAGAAAAAATGGAAAATATGAGGTGTAATCCTCTGCTTTACATGCCTCCAGAGGAAATTATGCTCATAAAGCCAGATGCAAGTGTGGATATGTGGTGTCTAGCCCTCACTTTGATCTTTCTCTACATTGGAGAACACCTGTTCGAGTATGACGGCATGGAAGAAACATTGGCAGCAATTGTTAAAATGTTGGGTGAACCACATTGTAGTTATACTTGTTCCTCTGCTTGTGAAAACGATTTCAGGGATTATGATCCCGTGTTGAAGCTAAAGTCTTTGGATGACCTGATGAAAATCCGACCACCAACACAAGACCCCATTGAAAGGGAGGATTTACTAAGTTTCATCGACCTTCTAAAACAAATGCTAGTTACTACACCACAGGAGCGTATTACATCAGCAGCCGCACTTGAACACAGCTTTATTACAATGAACCACTTGTCGGACTTTAACAGCAACAGTTCTTATGCTCATGAGGCCTACGAGGCCATGAGATATTACACATTTTTTAAGGCAGAAAGGTTGGGACTCACATCATTACATCCCAAAGGAATTCTATCCAATTTTGATGAATTTTCGACCAACAACTCTGAAGCTCAAAGCTCCTCTTCTGACAACATTTACAGTGTCACTTCAGGCAACTACGACTCACCCAAAGATAATTTCTTTCCTGCTAAGACCGGAGAAATCCCAGAAAGCTTGCCCGTGCACTCATATCACAGGACCTCATCAAATTGGTCCAGCGGAAACAGCTCTCCTCAAAGATACCCATACCTTTGGTCCGAATTATGCTCAGAACCCAGTACTGTGACACCCCAACTCTACTCTAAAACCTCTGGTCTACAAGATTATTCAATGACCTTCTTGACTGCTGGTGGTACACAGCCAACTGATTGTGGGAGACCGTGTGAAAAATTCTCGGAGAATGATTTTGTTTTGGAATCAGAAACAAGCAAATACTGCGTCGTGGCAAATCTGGGCGAAGGAGGAACAGCAAAAATCTTCGAAGGTATAAACCAAGAAACCGGAGAGATTGTTGCAATAAAAACAGCAACAGATGTCTGGGAAATTGACATAACCGAGGAAAAAAAGGTCTTAAGGAAAATCAAAGCGCTTGGTTCGGACAACTACAACATAGTCAAGTTTTATGAAGATTTTAAGTACAAAGCAAAACAATACCTGGTGTTTGAAAAGCTGGATATCGATTTAGACAGTTTTACAGAACATATTGTAGGTGGTGGACTACATTTGAGTGATATTCGAGTTATTGCTCAACAGGTTCTGGTGGCTTTAAATTTTCTACATAGAAATGGAATGGCGCATAGAGATCTCAAGCCTGACAACATAATGCTGGTAGACCGCTCGTCACTTAAAGTAAAATTAATCGATGTGGGTTTCACTGAGGAGATAGAAAAAATGGAAAATATTAGGTGTAATCCTCTGCTTTACATGCCTCCAGAGGAAATTATGCTCATAAAGCCAGATGCCAGTGTGGATATGTGGTGTCTAGCCCTCACTTTGATCTTTCTCTACATTGGAGAACACCTGTTCGAGTATGACGGCATGGAAGAAACATTGGCAGCAATTGTTAAAATGTTGGGTGAACCACATTGTAGTTATACTTGTTCCTCTGCTTGTGAAAACGATTTCAGGGATTATGATCCCGTGTTGAAGCTAAAGTCTTTGGATGACCTGATGAAAATCCGACCACCAACACAAGACCCCATTGAAAGGGAGGATTTACTAAGTTTCATCGACCTTCTAAAACAAATGCTAGTTACTACACCACAGGAGCGTATTACATCAGCAGCCGCACTTGAACACAGCTTTATTACAATGAACCACTTGTCGGACTTTAACAGCAACAGTTCTTATGCTCATGAGGCCTACGAGGCCATGAGATATTACACATTTTTTAAGGCAGAAAGGTTGGGACTCACATCATTACATCCCAAAGGAATTCTATCCAATTTTGATGAATTTTCGACCAACAACTCTGAAGCTCAAAGCTCCCTCTTCTGACAACATTTACAGTGTCACTTCAGGCAACTACGACTCACCCAAAGATAATTTCTTTCCTGCTAAGACCGGAGAAATCCCAGAAAGCTTGCCCGTGCACTCATATCACAGGACCTCATCAAATTGGTCCAGCGGAAACAGCTCTCCTCAAAGATACCTCTGCACCTTACCTGGTCCGACTTATGCTCAGAACCCCCTACTGTGACACCCCAACTCTACTCTAAAACCTCTGATCTACAAGATTATTCAATGACCTTCTTGACTGCTGGTGGTACACAGCCAACTGATTGTGGGAGATTGTGTGAAAAATTATTCTTGGAGAATCCTTTTGTTTTGGAAACAGAAACAAGCAAATACTGCGTCGTGGCAAATCTGGGCGAAGGAGGAACAGCAAAAATTTTCGAAGGTATAAACCAAGAAACCGGAGAGATTGTTGCAATAAAAAGAGCAACATATTTCTGCGAAATCGACATAACTGAGGAAAAAAAGGTCTTAAGGAAAATCAAAGCGCTTGGTTCGGACAACTACAACATAGTCAAGTTTTATGAAGATTTTAAGTACAAAGCAAAACAATACCTGGTGTTTGAAAAGCTGGATATCGATTTAGACAGTTTTACAGAACATATTGTAGGTGGTGGACTACATTTGAGTGATATTCGAGTTATTGCTCAACAGGTTCTGGTGGCTTTAAATTTTCTACATAGAAATGGAATGGCGCATAGAGATCTCAAGCCTGACAACATAATGCTGGTAGACCGCTCGTCACTTAAAGTAAAATTAATCGATGTGGGTTTCACTGAGGAGATAGAAAAAATGGAAAATATTAGGTGTAATCCTCTGCTTTACATGCCTCCAGAGGAAATTATGCTCATAAAGCCAGATGCCAGTGTGGATATGTGGTGTCTAGCCCTCACTTTGATCTTTCTCTACATTGGAGAACACCTGTTCGAGTATGACGGCATGGAAGAAACATTGGCAGCAATTGTTAAAATGTTGGGTGAACCACATTGTAGTTATACTTGTTCCTCTGCTTGTGAAAACGATTTCAGGGATTATGATCCCGTGTTGAAGCTAAAGTCTTTGGATGACCTGATGAAAATCCGACCACCAACACAAGACCCCATTGAAAGGGAGGATTTACTAAGTTTCATCGACCTTCTAAAACAAATGCTAGTTACTACACCACAGGAGCGTATTACATCAGCAGCCGCACTTGAACACAGCTTTATTACAATGAACCACTTGTCGGACTTTAACAGCAACAGTTCTTATGCTCATGAGGCCTACGAGGCCATGAGATAATACACATTTTTTAAGGCAGAAAGGTTGGGACTCACATCATTACATCCCAAAGGAATTCTATCCAATTTTGATGAATTTTCGACCAACAACTCTGAAGCTCAAAGCTCCTCTTCTGACAACATTTACAGTGTCACTTCAGGCAACTACGACTCACCCAAAGATAATTTCTTTCCTGCTAAGACCGGAGAAATCCCAGAAAGCTTGCCCGTGCACTCATATCACAGGACCTCATCAAATTGGTCCAGCGGGATCCCCTCTCCTCAAAGATACCCATACCTTTGGTCCGAATTATGCTCAGAACCCAGTACTGTGAGACCCCAACTCTGCTCTAAAACCTCTTCAGGCAACAATGAGTCACCCAAAGATAGTTTCTTTCATGCTAAGACCGGAGAAATGTCATCAGTAAGGGTCTCTGACCAGAAACAAGGATCGCCAACCAGTTCCAGATGTATGGTAATAAACAACCAATGCGATTCTAAGGAGCCGCTCTTAAAAGAATATGAAAAAACCAGATCGTCACATCAAGATATGAAAACCTTAACAAGCTTTGATGATCCCTCACAGGTAGTTAAAGTTAAAACCAAAAATAATTTTTGGAAGAGAATAAGGACATTTTTCTCCAACCTGAACTGTTGTGGCCTTCGTTCCCCAAAAAGAAACCTTACTGAAAATTAAAAGGAGTTAATGGATTAACTTAAATCCATAACCCCTCTCTTCTTTCTTCTCTCTTCCTTTCCTTCACCTTCTAATCCCTTCCTTGCTTCATCCCTTCCTCTCTTCATCCCTTCATCTTTTACCCCTTCACCCCTAATCCCTTCCTCCCTCATCTCTTACTCCCTTCACCCCCCATTCCTCCTTCCCTTCATCTTATTATCCCTTTATCTCTTTCTACCTTTATCCCCTAAAACCTTTAAACTCATTAAGTTTTGCCCTATCTTTGTCCATGTGTGGGTTTTCCCTGGGTACCCCAGTTTTCTCCCACCTAAAAAAAAAAAACAAACATAGAAAATCAAAATAATTTAAATCAAAAATGTTACTGAATATGTGTTTCCGCTTTTCTAGTCTGTATGAAAGATACTGAGAAACAAACAAACAAACTAATTTAGTATCGCTAAGTATCTAGCATAAATAAAGTCGTTTTTTGTTTAAGTTTTGTGCATCTATTCTAAAATATTAAGATGGATGATGAGATAATAATTAGTGTATTAAGTTTGGCCCTATCCTTGTCCATGTGTGGGTTTTCCCTGGGTACTCCAGTTTTCTCCCACCTAAAAAAAAAAAAACATAGAAAATCAAAATAATTTAAATCAAAAATTTTACTGAACATGTGTTCCCTCTTTTCTAGTCTGTTTGAAAGATACTGAGAAACAAACAAACAAACAAAAGCAACTTCATTTATGCTAAATTTAACAGCGATACTAAATTAGTTGAAGTTTTGTGCATCTACTCTAAAATATTAAGATGGATGATGGGATAATAATTAGTGTAACAATGATGCCAGTATCAGGCGAGGCCCCGATCCAGCACTAAAATGGTGGTATGAGGGCGCCATGGAGACACTCCAAGATTGTTTTAAATGCTCTGACTGGAACATCTTCAAGGCTGCAGCAACATATGACAACTATTAAATATTGATGAGTTTACTATGACTGTGTCAGCCTACATCAACAAATGCATTGAGGACGTCAGCATCAAAAAGAACATCATCACCCGGGCCAACCAACCACCCTGGACAAATGGAGAGGTTTGGAAATCGCTAAAAGCACGGAACTCAGCTTTCAAGTCTGGTGATAAATAGGCACTGAGAACAGCGCATGCCAACTTAAACCGTGCCATCAGATCAGAGAAGAACCACGGCCAGAAGATCCAGGATCTTTTCCACGATGACAGCAACAGCAAGAGGATGTGGAAAGGCATTCGGACGAACTGAACAAGGAAGGTTTGAGGCACTAAACAGCCTCCAGCAGAGAAAGCTGTTCCACACCAGGGGGAGGAGGCACTAAACCTGGACGAAGCTGAAGTTAGAAAAACTCTGAGGAGAGTCAACCCAAGGAAGGCCCCAGGGCCTCATAACATACCTGGGGGAGTGTATAAGGAGTGTGCAGATCAGCTGGCTGGTGTCCTCACCAACATTTTTAACACCTTGCTGGATCAATCCATAGTGCCAGCATGCTTCAAGTCTGCCACCATTATTCCAGTCCCAAAGAAGCCTCAGGTCACCTCACTCAATGATTACCGGCCTGTCGCACTGACTCCAATCATGATGAAGTGCTTCTAAAGGCTGGTAAAAGAACACATCGTCTCCAGTCTGCCGCCAACATTCCACCCGTTCCAGTTCGCCTACCCATGGAACCGCTCCACTGAGGACGCCATCTCTGCTGCTCTCCACCTGAGCCTGGCACACCTGGAGGAGAAGGACACTCACGTGCGGATGCTGTTCCTGGACTTCAGTTCTGCTTTCAACTAGGGCTGCAACAACGAATCGATTAAATCAATAAAAATCGACTTTTAAAAGCGTTGGCAACGAATTTTATCTTCGATTAGTTGTGTCGCGCGATTAATGCGTCATCCGCCGCCGTCGTCATCACTGCCACTTGACTGAAATAGGGGAAAAAAATAATACGGCAGAGCGAGCCAGCGCCACAGGTGAGCAAAGGCTGTATTCAAAAGGCAATAACGTCAACTGTTCTAATGACCGATACCGCAAACACAGTTCGAGCAAAGTCCTCTAAAGTTTGGGGCTTTGTAAAGCGAAAAAAGTCGTAACATGCAACTTTTGCAAAAACGAATTAACATGGCACGGAAGCACCACTGTTATGATGAAGCACCTGAAAAGAAAACACGTTGGAGCCTTCGATGGCAGTGAAGAGAGCTCATCAGCAGGGTGAGCAACCATGTTTGTTTCGTTTTAAAGTGGGGAAACGTACCGTTAGTTTCTCAGGTAGCTCGTCTGATGCTTTCCTTACCTTGTTAGTAGGTTACAGACAGTGATAAGGTTGGCTACTTATTTTACTTTTAATTTCATTTGAATTAGCTTAAGCAGCGTTTATAAATAAATTAACTTCAAATTATGAGGGCAAGGATTTTAAAGTTTAAATCTTCTGGCAAAGATAAAGCAAAGAATATCCTGTATTTTATAGAAGTGAAGCAGAATAAAATCCAGCCAGATCGGCTTCAGTATAACTTGTTGTGGATAAATAATGGGTAATATGGACATTAATATTGTGTCATGGAACATCAATGGCTGTGCCACACCTATTAAAAGGAAAAAAGTACTTAGCTATCTTAAGTCTCATAACACTGATGTTGCATTTATTCAAGAAACACACTTTAGAAATGAAAACGAAGCTTTGACTTAAAAAGAGATTGGGCTGGTAAAGTGTTTCATAATTCAGTGTCAAGTAATAGCCGCGGTGTTGTGATACTTATTAATAAAAAACGTAATTTTATTTTTTTACAGCAGTTAACGGATGAAGATGGCCGATGGTTATGTCTTCAGGCACTTGTTAATGGAGTTAAGGTTGTTTTGTGTAATGTTTATGCCCCGAACAGGGATGATCCTAATTTTATGGATGAGGTTAATAAGATGTTGGGAAGCATAGAGGGATATGTTTTATTAGGTGGAGACTTTAATATTGTGTCAGATGAATATATTGATAGGAGTACAATCAATGTAACCTCAAAAACGAAAAGAGGATTAGCATTAAACTCCCTTAAAGAGGATATTGGTTTGGTAGATATTTGGAGACTTGTAATTACGTCATGCCCAAGCCCTATAAACAGTTTTGAAAACTTCGGTTTTCATTCTTTTCCTGCTTTGTGTGTCAACTTTCACGGTTGCTAAGCAACAGAGCATACAGCGAGTAAAACCCGCTGAAGGGTAGACCTGTTCGAATTCACAGCCAAAACACTTCTGGCTAAAACCCGGTGAAGGGTAGCCCAGGATTTCGAACAGAGTCTAAGTCAGGAGCGCATTGACATGCTAACCTTTTTGCATTGCCATGTTTGGATATATTTATCCTCTTGTTTGAACCCCTTGAACCCGACCCCACCCATTTGATGGGTGGGGTTGGTCCCCACCTATAATTTGTACATTTGTGTTCGGTTCATTTACTTTAGCCAGCAACAGTAACCCCAGGACGCGTCCGGCTGTGTGTGTTCGTGTTCTGAGAGTTTTCAGTTAGCGTTTCTGTCTCGCTATTCCGCTACTCCTGAGTCCCGCCTACTGATATGACATCATTGGATCCTATGTCCATTGCTCCATGGCTGTCACTTTATGATAGAACATGATTGGCGGTCGCTATTCACTAGCTACGTGATTGGAGGAGAGACGACACACAGTAGCACTCATTAATATTAAACAGCAGCTACTTCAGGTTTTATTTCGAATAGAAAAATAGTAGACGGGTTGGTTAAAAAAAAGATGCCACGAAAAAAGTCGTCAGACATACGGAGTTTTTTCAACAAAAAAAAGCAACGGAGTGTAAGTAGCATAAGTTTGACCAAAGCAGGTGTTAAAATAGTGTGTTCCTTACTAGTTTAAAAAAGCAAAACATCCCAGTTTTTTTTCCTGTTTTTATTTGTTATTGATGTTGCTGATAATTCTGAGCCATTACAAAAAAGCCACTTAAAGGAACCAGTCTATCGTACATTCCTGCTTCAGAACAGCAGGTTGAGCCAAACACACTCTAAGGCTCTGTTCGAAAACCTGGGCTGCATCCTCCAAGGACGCGGTCTACCTAGACTGGATCCTTGAAGTCCGTGAAAATAACGAGACCGGAAGTGTTTTGGCTGTGAATTCTTCAGGTCTACCCTTTAGCGGGTTTTACCGCCGTATGCTCCTTTGCTTAGCAAATGTTGACACACAAAGCAGGAAAAGAATGAAAACCAGAAATTTTCAAAACTGTTAAAAAAATAATTTTTTTATTGTAAAGTACACAAAGCCTACACTCACAAGAATCCAGAGTGGAATAAAGGTTCCAACCACCGGGAGCAGGAACAAATAAAAATCAAATGTAATGATAGAAACCTTAGTCAGTTAAATAACATGCTGCTGTCATTTTGCGTACTGCATTAAATTTGCCCATTGTGGGACAATAAAGAGATTTTCTATTCTATAAAGGGGGTAGAAAGATATAAGTAAATCTAAACAATGTATGTATAAAAAAATATATCTGCAAAATCTCTAATATTCAACAACAAAAAAACTTAACTAAGCATATTTTGCAAAAGAGCAATAAAAAAAAATTTAACTCCAATCAGATTTATAGTCCCCACCCTGCAGATATATTAGAATCTGTCCTTAAATTACAGCCAAACCCATTTACACAGTAACAGATAAAAACCTTTAGATAAATCAAACAATACAATAACCATTAAAACAACTATTTTCACTCATTTCAGACAGAACTATTCACAGACTTGTATTATATTGAACTGCACTTCCAATTTTCACCACTGTTCTGCGCCAAGTAACCTTTACTCTGATCATGGAGCAGCCGGCTTCATGGAGCACTGTTCAACGCCAAGTAACCTTTCCTCTGATCACAGCTTGCTTGGTCTCGCGCAATGAATCCTGGGATATCCAAGGATTCCGAGGATACATCGGACCCGTCCTTCAAATCGGGCAAAAGCGAAGGGCGCGCATTTTAAGGTTGCATAACGAGGACTCTTGGAATCTGACCAGACCTCGGCGCCGGCGCTATGACGTAATCGTCGCTTCGAATCCTGGCCTTCTAAGGGCGCGTCCCTAGGTTTTCGAACAGAGCATAAATGTTCAAGCTCCGCTCCGGTCCAGCCAGGTCAAGATCCGCCATTGCAATCTCACCAAACAGGAAAAAGAATGGCGATAAGATCCGGTTTGTCAAATTAAATTATAGTACCAACAGATCGGTAATAACTACAAATTAGAGCATCATTCTTATATATTTAAAAAAACGAACACCATTTTTTTTTTAAATATTGGATGCAAACTATTGGTACTTCAACAGACCAGGAAGCAGATTTCTCATCTCCATCAGAAACCGCACACCTACTGGATGCTGATGGGGATTTTTTAAATCTGTCATATTAAATTAAGCGTTAATTTCTGCATGTTTTGCTCCAATGATTTGAATGATAATATCGGGCATGCTCTCCTCGAGCTCCGAGGATAATCCATAGCGCAGCAATACAGGAGGAACAGCGGCGGCTGTATGCTTTGCTTTGCGTAGGAAGTCTGGAGCGCTGTGGGGTGGAGCGGAGACAGAAGATGTGTGGTTTCAGGGTAACAGGAGAATAGGGCTGGGCGATAATTCAATAACGATATATATCGACCGATAGGCGTGTGGCGCAATAGAAAAAAAGAGAGTCGATAAAAGTTCGATAAAGAAACACAGTTTTCCTTCATTCTCATTGTAGCCTAGCATGTAGGTTTATGCTAGTCACTACTTCCTCCCAACCAATCGCACAATCGCGGACCCAGGCACGCCGTCACAAAGCACCGCCCTCTCAAACCACAACACAGAGCACATGAAGATGTCGCAGCAAGGAGAGGCGGGAAATTGTTCCAAAGAAGGGGTTTTTGTAGTTCGGCCAGTTTGGCAGTATTTCGGTCATGGCAAGTCGGACAAAAACAAACCACAGTCATCTGTAAAATGTTATGGGGAACCAGAAAATTAAGTATCATCTCAGCGCTCACACCCGCAGTAGTACAAAGCTGTTTAATCCCGGCGCGGCTCTCCTCCGAGGAATCTTTAGGGAATTTCGAATATATATATATATATATATATATATATATATGTATGTATTCATTCAGTTCTGGGCAGTTTCCCGCGTAGTTCTAACAATTGAGAGAAAAATGCTGAGGGACCGGCAACTTCAAAGTAATAACTCAGGTTAAAGCAGGAAGCTAAGCTGAACCATAGCGAGGGTGCCAGCAGCACCTCTAGAAGAATAGGGGTGAGAAAAAATACCCCATAGAAATGCTAGGCTAAAGGGTGAGTTGATTTTTGTTTGGGTTTTTGTTCTTGTTGAGTGGAGTTTACATGGTAGCCTAGTCCTACAATCTTTTAATTACTACAAGCTGTTGGTGTACTATTCCCACCCAAATAGGGTATTCTATTTACCCGTATTTTCACTTACTATAAAGAGGCACACTAACGTCTTTTTTTCCCCTCAAAAGTGTGCGGTGCGCCCTATGGTGCGGTAGCGCCCTATGTGTGTTGCAACTGCGACTTTTGAGACCACCTCATTGAGGAGATGATAAAAGAGTGGCTGAATGTAAGGAGACCAGGTGGGTTTTTCACTCATCACCATCGCTGTTAATCTGTGACTCCATGCGTGCCCATCTCACAGCTGATGTGAAAAACATGGTGAAACAAATTAATGCTGTGCTACGCTGTGAACCGGACGCAGCAGGTGCAGCAGAAGCAGCGAGTTTACATGCAAAGTCAGCGGTTGACGCGCGTATAGGCGCAGCAAAAGGTCCCTTGCGGCGTTTGAAGCGTCGGCTAGGGGCGCACCGCCAACTGCGCTGCTGCTGCTGTCGAGATGGAAAAAAATTGAAGTTTTGCTGCTGGACGCGCCGCATCAACGAATCAGAGAAGCTGATCTGGGAGCTGACAGCGAGACAGACACATCGCTCTGATGACATATGATTTTAAAGCAAATGAAAGGGGCTGGATGGATGAGGGAGATGATGAAAGCGTGGCTGAGGGAGGTGTAGGCTATGTGAGGAGACCAGGTGGTTTTTTCCACGCATCACCATCGCTTTTAATATGTGACTCCATGCTTGCCCATCTCACAGCTGATGTGAAAAACATGGTGAAAAAAAATAAACGCTGTGTGCTCGCCGTTATCTCGGGGGTCTGACAAAGGAACTTCCACCGGCTCGACATCGGTTAATGAAGCGGCCTTTCAAAGTAAGGCTTCGAAAGCGGCGTTGGAAGCGATGGATGACGAGCGGAGACCACAGTTTCAGGATAAGTGGAAGGCAGCGCCGGGCAAGTTACGCCACCGTTTGCGGATGGATTGTAGATGATCGGTCTCCGCCAGTCCGCATTGACATTTGTTGCTAAGACGCCATTGTAGGTGGAAAAGGTGTAGTGTAAACAACCGCAGCATAGCTAAACGAAGGACTAAAGGCCCGTTTACATAGCAGCCTGTCCAAGATAAGTCATTACAGTTAACATAAGCCTGTTTGAAAACAGGGGTGGATTTAGGAAAATCGGTCTCTCATAATTCAGTGTCAAGTAATAGCCGCGGTGTTGTGATACTTATGAATAAAAAACGTAATTTTATTTTTTTACAGCAGTTAACGGATGAAGATGGCCGATGGTTATGTCTTCAGGCACTTGTTAATGGAGTTAAGGTTGTTTTGTGTAATGTTTATGCCCTGAACAGGGATGATCCTAATTTTATGGATGAGTTTATAAGATGTTGGGAAGCATAGAGGGATATGTTTTATTAGATGGAGACTTTAATATTGTGTCAGATGAATATATTGATAGGAGTACAATCAATGTAACCTCAAAAACGAAAAGAGGATTAGCATTAAACTCCCTTAAAGAGGATATTGGTTTGGTAGATATTTGGAGACTTGCCAATTACGTCATGCCCAAGCCCTATTAAAAACCAGTTTTGAAAACTTCGGTTTTCATTCTTTTCACTACTTTTGTGTATCAACTAACTTTGCGTGGTATGCTAAAACTTGAAACTAAGGCATACAGCTGCAAAAGCTCCAGCTGAAGGGTAACCATATTTATCTTACGACCAAACACTTCACCGGCTTCGGGTCCGATCCCAGGGTAGCTAACATGGCGTCCGCCGGAGGATGCAGCCCAGGTTTTAGAACAGAGTCTCTGAGTCAGGAGCGCATTGACATGCTAACCTTTTTGCATTGCCATGTTTGGATATATTTATCCCCCACCTATAATTTGTACATTTGTGTTCGGTTGACATTTACTTTAGCCTAGCAACAGTAACCCCAGGACGCGTCCGGCTGTGTGATAGTTCGTGATTGGCGGTCGCTATTCATTAGCTACGTGATTGGAGGAGAGGACGACACACAGTAGCACTCATTAATATTAAACAGCAGCTACTTCAGGTTTTATTTCGAATAGAAAAATAGTAGACGGGTTGGTTAAAAAAAAGATGAAACGAAAAAAGTCGTCAGACATACGGAGTTTTTTCAACAAAAAAAAGCAACGGAGTGTAAGTAGCATAAGTTTCACCAAAGCAGGTGTTAAAATAGTGTGTTCCTTACTAGTTTAAAAAAGCAAAACATCCCAGTTTTTTTTCCTGTTTTTATTTGTTATTGATGTTGCTGATAATTCTGAGCCATTACAAAAAAGCCACTTAAAGGAACCAGTCTTATCGCGACATTCCCTGCTTCTCAGAACCAGCAGGTTGGAGCCAAACACACTCTAAGGCTCTGTTAGAAAACCTGGGCTGCATCCTCCAAGGAACGCGGTCTACCTATGACTGGATCCTTGAAGTCCGTGAAAATAAGGAGACCGGAAGTAGTTTTGGCTGTGAATTCGACCAGGTCTACCCCTTTAGCGGGTTTTACCGCCGTATGCTCTTGTTGCTTAAGCAACCGTGGAATGTTGACACACAGAGCAGCAGGAAAAGAATGAAAACCCGAAGTTTTCAAAACTGTTAAAAAATAATATTTTTTATTGCTTGACGTTTTAACAAAGCCTACACTCACAAGAATCCAGAGTGGAATAAAGGTCTCCAACCACTGGGAGCAGGAACAAATAAAATCAAAATGTAATGATAGAAACCTTAGTCAGTTAAATAACATGCTGCTGTCATTTTGCACATAAATTTGCCCATTGTGGGACAATAAAGGGATTTTCTATTCTATAAAAGGGGTAGAAAGATATAAGTAAATCTAAACAATGTATGTATAAAAATATATCTGCAAAATCTCTAATATTCAACAACAAAAAATACTTAACTAAGCATATTGTGCAAAACAGCAATAAAAAATTTAAAATCCTAATCAGATTTAGTAGTCCCCACTCTGCAGATATATTAGAATCTGTCCTTAAATTACAGCCAAACCCATTTACACAGTAACAGATAAAAACCTTTAGATAAATCAAACAATACAATAACCATTAAAACAGCTATTTTCATTCATTTCAGACAGAACTATTCACAGACTTGTATTATATTAAACTGAACTTCCAATTTTCACCACTGTTCAAGCGCCAAGTAACCTTTCCTCTGGATCATGGAGCAACCCGGCTTCGCATGGAGCACTGTTCAACGCCAAGTAACCTTTCCTCTGATCACAGCTTGTTTGGTCTCGCAATGAATCCTGGGATATCCAAGGATAGATAGGATACATCGGACCCGTCCTTCAAATCGGGCTTCTAAGGACGCATTTTAAGGCCGCATAACGAGGAGTCTTGGAATCCGACCAGACCTCCGCTCCTGGTGCTGTCGTGTGATCATCCTTTGAATCTGGCCTTCTGACCATGCAGCCCAGGAATTCGAACAGAGCCTAAAGGCTCAGACCTTTCCAAGGAAATTATAGTACCAACAGGTCATTAATAACGACCATTTAGAGCATCATTCTAATATATTTAAGAAAACGAACACCATTTTTTTTTTAAATATTGGATGCAAACTATTGGTACTTCAACAGACCAGGAAGCAGATTTCTCATCTCCATCAGAAACCGCACACCTACTGGATGCTGATGGGGATTTTTTAAATCTGTCATATTAAATTAAGCGTTAATTTCTCCATATTTTGCTCCAATGATTTGAATGATAATATCGGGCATGCTCTCCTCGAGCTCCGAGGATAAGTCCATAGCGCAGCAATACAGGAGTGTGTCATAATTGTGTCAAATTCTCTGAGATAGCAGCCTCCATGCAGTTTTTTTACGGTGGCCGGGAAGTGCAAACCAACAATACAAAATCTGAAACAAATTTACAAATCTTGAAACAAATTTACATTTCAGAAAACAAATTTACAACAAACTAAACACTTTTACAAATCTCGAAACAAATTTACAAATCTTGAAACAAATTTACATTTCAGAAAACAAATTTACAACAAACGAAACACTTTTACAAATCATAAAACAAATTTACATTTCAGAAAACAAATTTACAACTGACAAAATCTTACGGAAAGGGAGGGACTGTCTTCGAAGCTTACCCGGAAGTGATAACCGGAGCGTTCATGATGACCCAAGATGGAAGCGAATCGAGTTGCGTTTTGCCCGTTCTGCGGCACTCATGTGAGCAGTTTAACGCGGTTTTGTTTTTCCTGCGGTCGGTCCTTGGAGTTTTTAAATGGTACCGAACAGACGGAAGAACCGGTCTTGTGCGAAATTCTGTTTCCCCGTGAAATCTGGATCCCCATTTTGGGAGCCGTTGTTCTTGCCAAAAACTACGTGTGGCCTGGAAGTGCAAAACCAACAATATACAAAAATCTGAAACACTTTTACAAATCTTGAAACAAATTTACATTTCAGACAGAAACAAATTTACAACAAACGAGAACTTTTACAAATCTCGAAACAAATTTACAAATCTTGAAACAAATTTACATTTCAGAAAACAAATTTACAACAAACGAAACACTTTTACAAATCTCGAAACAAATTTACAAATCTTGAAACAAATTTACATTTCAGAAAACAAATTTACAACAAACGAAACACTTTTACAAATCTTGAAACAAATTTACATTTCAGAAAACAAATTTACAACAAACGAAACACTTTTACAAATCTCGAAACAAATTTACAAATCTTGAAACAAATTTACATTTCAGAAAACAAATTTACAACAAACGAAACACTTTTACAAATCTCGAAACAAATTTACATTTCAGAAAACAAATTTACAACTGACAAAATCTTACGGAAAGGGAGGGACTGTCTTCGAAGCTTACCCGGAAGTGATAACCGGAGCGTTCATGATGACCCAAGATGGAAGCTAATCGAGTTGCGTTTTGCCCGTTCTGCGGCACTCATGTGAGCAGTTTAACGCGGTTTTGTTTTTCCTGTGGTCGGTCCTTGGAGTTTTAAATCCTAACATTCCTATTATAGATTGAAGTAAATTCTTGTTTCCAAATGAAAATCTGTTCCCCCTGTGTCGGGAGCGCGCGTTGCAGCCAGAGAGGCGGATCTGCCCGTTCTCAAGGCGCTCCTGATCATTTTTCAGGAAAAACTGCTCATATAATCATCTCAACTTTGTAACATCCATTTTAATCGGTTGCTCTTTTTAAAAAATTGTAAAATAAATACATTAATGAGGCCCTCTTACACTGTT
>JAGKQL010001916.1:0-16336 GCA_018398635.1 Cyprinodon brontotheroides | reverse complement strand
GGTAAGCTTCAAAGACAGTCCCTCCCTTTCCTGTAAGATTTTGGTTGCCAAAATTTGTTTTCTGAAATGTAAATTTGTTTATGATTTGTAAAAGTGTTTCGCTTGTTGTAAATTTGTTTTCTCAAATGTAAATTTGTTTCAAGATTTGTAAATTTGTTTCGAGATTTGTAAAAGTATTTTTTGTTTGTTGTAAATTTGTTTTCTCTGAAATGTAAATTTGTTTCTCAAGATTTGTAAAAGTGTTTCGCTTGTGTTTGTAAATTTGTTTGAAAATGATGATATTTCAGAAGAATAATGTAAATTTGTTTTTTGATTTGTAAAAGTGTTTCGCTTGTTGTAATTTTGTTTTCTTAAAATTTGTTTCATGATTTGTAAAAGTGTTTCGCTTGTTGTAAATTTGTTTTCTGAAATGTAAATTTGTTTCCAAGATTTGTAAAAGGTTTGGGATTTGTATTGTTGGCTGGTAATTTGGCCACTGTAAGCTTTTTGGGCAAGAACCTGCCATGTCGGTCCCTCTCTTTGTTTTTTAACCTGCTGTACTGCCCCCCACACATGAAATTCACACTGGTAGCTCAGTACACATGTTGAAGCAGGTAGAAATTGAAACCTCAGCTACAACTGTATATTTCTGAGGAAAAAGCAGGGATGCAATTTTGACAAGGACCTCAGCCACAAAAAGCATCCCCCTGTTTTTAACTAAAAAAATTGTCCCACACACATGAAATTCACACTGGTTGCTCAGCACACATGTGGAAGCAGGTAGAAATTGTTCACATCAGCTACAAATCTATATTTCTGGAAAAAAGCAGGGGATGCAATTTTTGGCAAGGACCTGCCAAAAATGCATCCCCTTTGTTTTTAACTTAAAGATTGTCCCACACACATGAAATTCACACTGGTACCTCAGTACACATGTGGAAGCAGGTAGAAATTGAAACCTCAGCTACAAATCTATATATGCTGGAAAAAAGCAGGGGATGAAATTTTTGGCAAGGACCTGCCAAAAAATGCATCCCCCTTGTTTTTAACCTAAGGACCTGCCAAAAATGCATCCCCCTTGTTTTTAACTTAAAGATTGTCCCACACACATGAAATTCACACTGGTTGCTCAGCACACATGTGGAAGCAGGTGGAAATTGAAACCTCAGCTACAAATCTATATTTCTGGAAAAAAGCAGGGGGATGCAGTTTTTGGCAAGGACCTGCCAAAAAATGCATCCCCCTTGTTTTTAACCTAAAGATTGTCCCACACACATGAAATTCACACTGGTACCTCAGTACACATGTGGAAGCAGGTGGAAATTGAAACCTCAGCTACAACTGTATATTTCTGGAAAAAAGCAGGGGATGCAGTTTTTGGCAAGGACCTGCCACAAAATGCATCCCCCTTGTTTTTAACTTAAAGATTGTCCCACACACATGAAATTCACACTGGTAGCTCAGTACACATGTGGAAGCAGGTAGAAATTGAAACATCAGCTACAAATCTATATTTCTGTATTTTTTAATGTTTTATTTGCCCCAAAAACTTCCTCCAAGGGGAAGGGTGAAAAATGGAAGAAATGGTAAGTTAAGCAGACATTCTGGCTAAGCAAAATTAACACCTTTAACCAACATACTTTGAAAGAGATTTTCTTAAAAGTTAGCACCAGCATCCATCTGAATAAAAAGAACAATGTTTTTTACATACCATTGTTTTCTTCTATAGCTTCTCCGTTTTCAGTGTTAACAAAGTAACAACAACATTGGTAAAATTCACCATGTACAAATACATTTTAATGCAAAATTATTAATATAATTAAAGACACAAAATGCAAAACTGCAAAACATTACCAATAATGCTTTAAATAAATATTTATCTTAATAACAGTAAGAATATTAGTTATTATAATCTTAACAATGACGGACAGGAAAGCAACAATACCGTTGCTAAATAGCAATTTATTAAACAGGACTGATTCCAATTGTTTGAGCTACATTACACAATTTTACCTAATTCTAATTTTGTTTAGGATATCTAGTTTTACATGTACCTAAAACTTGTCAATATGAAGAAGGTTGGACATTTGTTTATTTATGTAGAATTTATTTGCTCCTTCTTTCATTTACGTAACTTTATGTCTTTAAAAAAAAATAACTACAGAGTAGGTGTGGCTAAATTGGTGCATATTTAGGTAATTGGTTGGATGGCTGTATGGTTTATTGTACTGTTATTGGCCTTGACCAATCACTACAGAATGGATCCCCAGCTTTATAAAGAGATTTATGAATACAAGGTTCATAAATCCTACCAAAGTGGCTTATCAAAGCGCGAAAAGACAGAAATTCGCCGAAAGGCATCAAATTACCACGTAGAAGGTGAGCCGCCCCCGCACGCATCGTCAGATAGTGGTGTCACATAACTTCTCAAGATATTGAGAAGTAGAATGGACTAAGAGGTTAGATTAAAATTGTTTGTTCTTAATATATTTGTAACAAACTCTGTTGTATAATCGAGAATTTCAGGTCCGACCCCCGCGCCTAAGAAAATAAAATTTAACAGTGCTCCAATAACGTGCGGTGCGTAATTCAAAGCAACATCTGAGCAAATAAATAAATAAATAAAAAGGAGAGCTAATATGCGAAAAGGGCAGATAACTGCAACTGTTGAGGTGGCAATAAAACGTTATTGACCGCTCAGAATTGATTAATTGTAAAATGGAGCGCATTTTCCCTACAACTAGCAGATGATTGGAGGATTACCCTAAGCATTAAAATTCATTATGTGGAAGTAGGTAAAAGCTCAGGCTATGACCAAGCAATGGTAGGACACTGCTGAGCGTCTAGATGGATTTGCAGATAATGAGATACAAATTTTACCCCGTGCGTCAGTGAAAATGTAATCATAGTTACGAAAAGTCAAGTATTTGTCCCATTGCTCCAAATCATTATGTAAAATGTTGAGAAATAATACTGGAACAGAAGAACTGGCCGTCAATAATGTAACACTATGGTATGCATAATAAACTATAGAATTTTTTATCTAAAATTACATACAGAAATTGAAGGAAATTACAGTGTCACATAAAAATGGTTATGTGTGCTATTCTAAAGTGCTTATTATATGCAAGATAATTTTTGTGCATGCGTGTAAATATTGCCCTAGTCATGCTCATCTCTGGCATGATCATTTCCTTGTATTAACTCAATAACAGCTATGCTAATTCCTATCTCAAATTGTTGCCATGTGATTATATTTATCCTTTTTTAATTGTTTTCTAGGAGAATCTTTGTTTTATATGAGAGGTCCAGAAAAAAAAAAAAAACTATTGTGGTCAATGGTGCTGATGAAGCAAATGCCATCTTCATCAACCTGCATGCAAGTCCCACAGGAAGTCACAATGGCCAAAAAAAAACGAGGGATGCCATTTCGCAATGCTATTATTGGCCTGGGATGACCAAAGATATCAGTCAATGGGTAAAAATGCATATACCTGCTTACATGTATACACCTATCAAAAGTTAAGTGCCTCTAAATCTATATCTCTGTTACAATGTGGGTATGCACAGAAACAAACTGGCTATGAACACAATTACATATATCTTATATCTTGATTGCTGTCATGAAGTGGCAAAATGTGTTAGAAATCACATTGTTACAATTCAAATTTTACTTTATTTAATTTTTTTTTTTAACTTTTTGAACAAAATAACTTAGTAAACCCCCCAAATAAAAGCAATGATGACACTTCTAAATAGTAAAAAAAAGTCAAAACAGAGAAAGGTGACGCACCTGTATCATAAACAAATCATGTTTTGTCTCTTTACCAACTTCTACAGGTATCTGAATGTGCTCACTGCCAGTCTGCTCAGCAGAACATAAAGGAAGCTGTAAAGCACACTCCAATAAAGGTATTAGTTTTAACTGTATTTCTTTGATGTTCTGAGACTTATCCTTGTCTTCATATCATTATACTTAATAGAGATACCAAATATTATCTATGTCTTTGGTTTAAATGTCTTTTATACTGCTTTTATAAACTATGTTGCTTCCAAAGGTCTTTGTCAAGCATTTTTTGCATCAAAATGATTGGAAACATTATATATGTTGTTATGATTTTGCAACACTTTCACAGCAAAGTGGTTATTTTGTACTTTTTCCTCATTTATTTCAGGTTACACAGCCGTTTGAGCTTGCCTGATTGGACAGCTAAAAGAAACAGCCTGTGGAAACAAGTACATCTGTGTAATGATTGATTATTACACAAAGTGGACACAGGCTTACCCAATCAAATCTAAAAATGCTGAGGAGGTCACCAAGCAAATTCTTAAATTTGTTCACCAGTTCGAGGCGCCCAAACGCATATTAACAGACCAAGGGACAGAGTTTGTGAATGCGGTAAATTCTTTTTTATTACCACTTCATGAATTATCAAAGTATTAGATGCAGATAAGCAACTCACACACTACCTATGGTTGAAACAGATAAACAAAAACGTATGTGAGAGACTGGGTATAAAACGCAGTCTGTGTGCACCCTACCATCCCCAGACAAATGGTCTTGTGGAAAAAATGAATGGCACAATCCAAAGGTAATGTTGAAAAGATTTATTTCAAAACTTCAAGCAAATACAGCAATTATTTCACAAGGTAACTTACTTCATATGATCTTGATTACCTTGCCTCTCTTAGGTCTTTGTGCAAACTTGTGGGGACAGAACCGGAGACTTGGGACGACTATTTGGATGCAGTCATGTTTGGGCTTCGGACAAAAAAGCAGATAACCACCAAGTTTTCGCCATACTTTTTAATGTTTGGGAGAGAAGCACGCTATCCGATAGAAATTCCAGAAAAATACCAGGTTAGCAACACTAAAAACAGTGGATTATTTAAGAGTGGAAATGCGTATGTATTGCCCATATGTTATCAAACTCTGAACTGTTTACTCTTT
Source organism: Cyprinodon brontotheroides (assembly GCA_018398635.1). Taxonomy (NCBI): domain Eukaryota; kingdom Metazoa; phylum Chordata; class Actinopteri; order Cyprinodontiformes; family Cyprinodontidae; genus Cyprinodon; species Cyprinodon brontotheroides. The sequence continues at coordinate 11,406 of JAGKQL010001916.1, read as the reverse complement.
GTAAAGATAAGCAGCAGTGTTGAAGAAGTGATTGAGGAGGAAACTGTGAGCCAGGGCATCAAGCTGCTTGATGAATTGAAAATAATCATTGAGGAAAATGTCTCCAGATCCCAGGAAAAGACCAAAAAAAGACTAAGTGCATCAAGACGCAACGTAAGCTTTGTTGTTGGGCAGAAAGTCTTGAGGTAAAACGTGAGGAGTCAGCAGCGTAAAGGTGGAAAGCTTGAACCCAACTTTCTCGGGCCTTTTACCATCACTGCAATCCAGGGAAAAAGTGTCGACGTTCTTGGGGAGGATGGATCATTTTTTAAAAATGTCAGTGCTGACCACCTGAAACACTTTGTGCCACAACAACCACGGATTCCTCATAAATTAACAACTGCCTCCTTGCCTCAAACACCCTCATCATCCACCCTTGTTGCTCCTGCCTCATCTCTCCTCCCTCATCCTCACCATCTGAATCCAACCTTGTTGCTCCTGCTGAATCTCACCTCTTCTCCTCCTCCCTCATCTCCTCCAATGCCATCTGCATCCCCCTTGCTCCTGCCTCATCTCCTCCCTCATCTCCTCCAATGCCATCTGAATCCACCCTAGTTGCTCCTGCCTCATCTCCTCCCTCATCTCCTCCTCCCTCATCTCCTCCAATGCCATCTGCATCCACCCTAGTTGCTCCTGCCTCATCTCCCTCCCTCATCCCCTCCTCCCTCATCTCGTCCAACCCTATCTGAATCCACCCTAGTTGCTCCTGCCTCATCTCCTCCCTCATCTCCTCCCTCATCTCCTCCAATGCCATCTGCATCGACCCTAGTTGCTCCTGCCTCCTCTCCTCCCTCCCTCATCTCCTCCCCTCATCTCCTCCAATGCCATCTGCATCGACCCTAGTTGCTCCTGCCTCATCTCCTCCCTCAACTCCTCCTCCTCATCTCGTCCAACCCCATCTGAATCAACCCTAGTTGCTCCTGCCTCATCTCCTCCCTCATCTCCTCCTCATCTCCTCCAATGCCATCTGAATCCACCCTAGTTGCTCCTGCCTCATCTCCTCCCTCATCCCCTCATCTCATCTCCTCCAATGCCATCTGCATCGACCCTAGTTGCTCCTGCCTCATCTCATCCCTCCTCAACTCCTCCTCCCTCATCTCCCTCCAACCCCATCTGAATCCACCCTAGTTGCTCCTGCCTCATCTCCTCCCTCATCTCCTCCCCCTCATCTCCTCCAATGCCATCTGAATCCACCCTAGTTGCTCCTGCCTCATCTCCTCCCTCATCTCCTCCCCCCTCATCTCCTCCAATGCCATCTGCATCCACCCTAGTTGCTCCTGCCTCATCTCCTCCCTCATCTCCTCCTCCCTCATCTCCTCCAATGCAATCTGAATCCACCCTAGTTGCTCCTGCCTATCTCCTCCCTCATCTCCTCCTCCCTCATCTCCTCCAATGCCATCTGCATCGACTAGGTTGCTCCTGCCTCATCTCCTCCCTCATCTCCTCCTCCCTCATCTCGTCCAACCCTATCTGAATCCACCCTAGTTGCTCCTGCCTCATCTCCTCCCTCATCTCCTCCAATGCCATCTGCATCGACCCTAGTTGCTCCTGCCTCATCTCCTCCCTCATCTCCTCCCCTCATCTCGTCCAACCCCATCTGAATCCACCCTAGTTGCTCCTGCCTCATGTCTCCTCCCTCATCTCCTCCCCCTCATCTCCTCCAATGCCATCTGAATCCACCCTAGTTGCTCCTGCCTCATCTCCTCCCTCATCTCCTCCCCCCTCATCTCCTCCAATGCCATCTGCATTGACCCTAGTTGCTCCTGCCTCATCTCCTCCCCCTCATCTCCTCCAATGCCATCTCAATCCGACCCTAGTTGCTCCTGCCTCATCTCCTCCCTCATCTCCTCCTCCCTCATCTCCCTCGTCCAACCCCATCTGAATCCACCCTAGTTGCTCCTGCCTCATCTCCTCCCTATCTCCTCCCCTCATCTCCTCCAGTGCCATCTGAATCCACCCTAGTTGCTCTTGCCTTATCTCCTCCCTCATCTCCTCCAATGCCATCTGCATCGACCCTAGTTGCTCCTGCCTCATCTCCTCCCTCATCTCCTCCCTCATCTCCTCCAATGCCATCTGCATCGACCCTAGTTGCTCCTGCCTCATCTCCTCACTCATCTCCTCCAATGCCATCTGAATCCACCCTAGTTGCTCCTGCCTCATCTCACTCCCTCATCTCCTCCTCCCTCATCTCCTCCAATGCCATCTGCATCGACCCTAGTTGCTCCTGCCTCATCTCCTCCCTCATCTCCTCCTCCCTCATCTCCTCCAATGCCATCTGAATCGACCCTAGTTGCTCCTCTGCCTCATCTCCTCCCTCATCTCCTCCTCCCTCATCTCGTGCCAAACCCATCTGAATTCACCCTAGTTGCTTCTGCCTCATCTCCTCCCTCATCTCCTCCTCCTCATCTCCTCCAATGCCATCTGCATCGACCCTAGTTGCTCCTGCCTCATCTCCTCCCCATCTCCTCCTCCCTCAAGGTCTCGTCCATTGATCTGAACATCCACCCTAGTTGCTCCTGCAGCTCATCTCCTCCCTCATCTCCTCCCTCATCTCCTCCAATGCCATCTGCATCGACCCTAGTTGCTCCTGCCTCATCTCCTCCTCATCTCCTCCAATGCCATCTGCATTGACCCTAGTTGCTCCTGCCTCATCTCCTCCCTCATCTCCTCCCCCCCTCATCTCCTCCAATGCCATCTGAATCCACCCTAGTTGCTCCTGCCTCATCTCCTCCCTCATCTCCTCCCCTCATCTCCTCCAATGCCATCTGCCATCCACCCTAGTTTATCCTGCCTCATCTCCTCCAATCTCCTCCTCCCTCATCTCACTCAATGCCATCTGAATCCACCCTAAGTTGCTCATGCCTCATCTCCTCCCTCATCTCCTCCCTCTCATGTCCAGCGGCATCTGAATCCACCCTGGTTGCCCTGCCTCATCTCCTCCCTCATCTCCTCCAATGCCATCTGAATCCACCCTAGTTACTCCTGCTCATCTCCCTCATCTCCCTCTCTCCTCCAACGCCATCTGCATCGACCCTAGTTGCTCCTGCTTCATCTCCTCCCTCATCTCCTACAACCCCTCAGCATCCTGCATAGCTGCCACAACCTCATTGGAGAGTTTCCCAAAAGGTCCTATTTCTATTTTTATTTAACAATTACATCTTAACTGACACCTTATAAGTGTGTTTTAAATTGTTTATGTTGGATTAGATAAATAAACAAGATAGAAATGTGTGTTATATCAGTACACTAATCTTCCACATCTTTTCCAGTTTTAGGAAAGGTTTGGAGTGGAAAAACAAAGCAAACTCACATCCTCCTGTCAAAGATTGGCCCATACAAGTTGTTTTGTTGGGATTTTGATAGAATTCGTCCTGGTAAAGAGCTGGAGAGTGAGGTAATAAATTATATGTAAAAAATAATAGAAATTGTAAATCGCATGTTGGGGGGTGGTGTTAAGAATACTGTTCGATAGACACAGATGCAAGAAAATAAAAATAATGAATTTTCTGCAGCTGGAAACAGAAGGAATGTATGACATGTTAAAGATTTAAAGATTTGTTTTTGTAAAGTTAAAGTTGTTTTGATGTCTGACAAATCATACATCAAAACAAGCATTGATTAGAGATTATGTGGGTGTGTATCATTGATAAAACAACAGGTTTTACCATTAGTTGAGTTATGAAAATAACAGCATTTCTATTGTGCATGTTAAAGTTGTTCAAACTTCATAAAGTAATTATGAAACCAAAAGTCATAGGTAAAAATAACTAGAAATTTAAATTGTGTTACAATATCATATTTATCTTTCCAGGTGATAAACGCCTATTTACATGTTATGGTCCAACGATTTAACCTGAAGCACCAAGAACAAGCAGCCCTGATAGACAGTTTTGAAATGACGCGTATTTGGAAACATCAAAAATCCAGATTAAAGGTTTGTATAACAGAGTGAGTGTGTGTTATATGTATTTATTATTATTTTCATTTTTTCAGATTGATCCTGAAAAATATGCAATGATTCTGGGGATTGCAAATGAAAGTCACCACTGGATGCTAGTGGTAGGAATGCAAAAAATTCACAATTTATCATACTGACAAATTTAAAGTATTGAAGAGATGTGACTGGAAATTGAGTTGCCACTCGTATATTGAAAAAGGAAATTGTTACGGATCGAATAGAGTTTATTTGAATGTGATATTTCGGGATTTAATTTTAAATAACAGTTTACTGGCTTATGAATTAAAAATCAAAGTAATGAGGTGGGCTTTATGTTTAAACCCTAAGGTCATTTATCCCATGGATAAAACAACAGTGTTCCTTGACCCATTAGGAGAATCCCCAGGAAAAATGAAGAGGTGCTGATAAGAACTTGAGAGATCTTGTTATTGAAAATGTTTATCATTTTATCTACACAAGAGCTTTTATGAGGCAGAAAGGACTAAAGGTGTCGAGATGGACATGCAACACTGTTCCACATGCTATCCAACCCGACAGTGTTTCCTGTGGTGTGTTTGCGCTGAAAGTAAGTACTGTTGGAAAACGAAATTTAGAATTTACTTGGATCAGTTAAATTTGGGTCTTAAGGAAAGTAATTACTCTATTTTGATAAACAAACATGGGCATAAAGCTCCAACTGAATCGCAAAAGTACCTAACAATAAAATGTTACTGTTTTATACTATTCTAGATTACTTTGTCCAAATCAATCGTAACATTTTAATTTGACAATCTGGCTGACTGTTACATTGCAAACTATTTATTTGTACTGTGTTACAGTTGTTTTTGGTCATTTGTTTACTAATGTACAAATTTTGAGGGTAATTCTTTCTTTATAATCTTTTTCCTAAAGTTTTCATCCAAATTAGCTGTATTAAATGCTAGGCATCATTTAATATGGCAGCTCACAAAATCATAATTAGCAGTAATAACATCAATCATATCACATTCTTATTAAATGTATGTTGATTTTATTTCACTTTACACATGTGGTATCACTGTTGCCTTGCAGTTAGAATGTCCTGGGCTCATCATTTCTTAGTTTTAATTTTATGAATGTGCATCCATGTGTTCTCTCAAGGTAGCCTACTCTTGCTTCCTCCCACAGTCCACAAAACATGACTGTTTAGGTTAATTGGTTACTCTGAATTGCTATTTGTATTGATTATGTTTTGTGTTTTTTTTTTTTTTTTGCAGTTTGCGGAGTGCTTATTGGAAGGAAAAGATCTTAGTTTTTCAACTACCTTAGACGCTATCAACGCCTTGAGAGTTGACATTGCCACAACCTGTCTGCATCAATCCGGTAGTATTATGAAATATGTTTTTTTTTTATTTGATTCACAGACTGAGTATTGTATGCCTTTTCTACTCCAAAACAAAAATTTGTACTACAGCAGCTTAATTTTTGATAATACATAACAAAGTATGAATTTGGAGATGGCACCTACAATGAATAATATATTTTTCTAACAAAGTCATATTTTGATTAACGTATAAGACAGTTGCTGTTTTGAAACTTTTGGTTGAGAAATTAAATGATACATAAACATGTGAGTTAAAAAAGTCCCATTACATCAATAATCGAAAGACTGTGTAGAAGCTCTGATAGTTTGCTAGGAAAGCTAAATTGAGGTATAAAATGCAAAATAGATATGGGGAGGTACAGAGAAGAAAGGCATGATTTACTGACAGGTTAAGGATTATGTTTAAAAATCCATCAAAAAACAATTGTCTTTGAAAAGAATTACGCAAGAGAAAGATACAACGTTGATCTGACAGACACACATATGTGTGTAAACATCATCAAAATCCTATAAATGGCATTACTCTTTGTCATTTCTGTTTCATCTTTTGTAATTTAAATAAAAAACGTTTACAATCCAATAAAAGTATGGAACACAATGTTGGCTGTAACAAAAAGAACCTATAAAGCGAGGTTTTCTAATACAAGATAGGCCAGAAACCAGAGCATGCTTAGTATGGAAAGATAAAAGACAAGAACTGCAGAGCTCGGAATCACGCACAGTCAGTAAGGAATGGATGGACTATGAGTTCAGCTTCTTATCAAAAGAGACAAAAAACAATTGAAAAAGAGGAGCAGCCATGCAGTGTTACCATGCTCCTGAAAATTAGTAAAACCTTTTTTTCTTTTGATGTAGAATCACTGGACAACCTGTGCAGTCACTGTGGGAGTGCAGACACTGATGATCCTCTGTGGGTAAGTACATTTAATGGGTTAAAATGGAATTAAAGAAATTGCTGTAAACATACAAAATTAATTCCAAAGGAGTTTAATTTGCTCAATTAAGCAAATTCTTAATACATTATGATGCAACCATTTGCAGTTTGAATCATTTTTTTTACAGTAACATTTAGTGTCGACAGATCAACACTTTTTACATATAAGACTTTTAATACACATCAACATAGTACAACTTCACAGACTATTTTGGTTAATCAATTTATTACGGATAATCATATTGATTTATTCTTTCTCACAGAAACATTGCTGTGAGAGGAATAGGTTAGTATAAATGAGTGAACTCCCTCTAATTATTTACATTTCACCATTCCCAGAACTAAAGCATGAGGAGGACTAGGTAAACATCTTTCATACTGATGTCTTAATTTGTACCCGGCCAATTAATAACTACAACGACCCTCTTTTGTTTAGATCAGTTCTCAGACCTGATTTAGGGCCGGATCTATCAAAGGTTTGCGTGTATAAAAACGTGAGCTATTTCACTGCACTGCGCACGCTAAAAAATGTGCCAAACTGGATCTATCAACAGCGTGCTAAAAGTGTAAATAGCGCTTCTTATCCATTTAGTACTCTTTCTGCAAATGAATATGCAATGTATACACAGTAAGAAGCGCCTTTGAGTGAGGAGAAACATGTAAATATATATTAATTTAGCACTTCGTGATTTATTAAACCTGAAAGCAATTTTTGCTAACGTAGTGTCACTCTATATTTAACACGTTTCAAAAGAATGTTCAAGAGGGTTGTGGCGCGCACTTTAAAAACAATGGCAGCGGTTATTGTCGCAAAGAAGGAGACATTACGTGGAAATGAAGCAAGCGAGCAATCGAGCAGAGAACTGCATTTTTTCACTCAGTATATTTTGAATGAACAATAAACGACATCTGAAAAAATTGGCTTATCCTCAGTATTGCCATTTTGGAGCTGTAATTCCAGTGATTTGTTCCTTTACAGAGCGTCAGCGCAGCTGTACCTGTTCCCTCAATGCTGGTCAGAGGTATCTCATCTACTGTGCCCCCTCCTGTTTTGTTCGCAGATCAGATGTTTTGTTATATGCCAATTTTTCTTTGGTTCGCCTCTCTAATATCCTGGTATCTTCTTTTACTTCATCCACTGTTCGCAAGTAGTTTCACCAACAGAGTTTACTTTATTACATATTTGTTCACATATAGCATTCCTCTGTGTGACAGTCACACTTCTAGTTCACTTAAATGTTTGTTGGTCCAACAACACCTCCATTTCCATGGGGGTCGAATTTCCTTTTATTTGCTGTCCAAACCCTGCCATGCCGCATTAAAAACGCTAGAAAACCATCATTTAAATAGGGCGTCTCCAAACAGTTTTGCAGCCCCTCCCCACAGTTAATAACATAATCACTTTGTTAAATCACCCGCAAAACCATGGTTCAGCGCAAACTGGAATTCGCTGCGAGCGTAACATTACCTGCTTTACAGATGCACGCGCTAAAATTGATTGATCTTGAAATACCGGCCCTTAGTGTAAACACGGACAAGATTATTATAGTGAGGAATCAAAACAATAATGTTGGTACTGAATTTGATAAAATTAAAGTTTCCTTTAAAACCATTCCCAGAGTCCATTAGTTTTTCTCCTGTTGTGAATAAACTGACACTACTACCTGCATACTTTGTACCTTGTACTGGGTTATGACATTGATTGTGAATAATTATTAGTATTTCCTCACAGCCCTGTCCTATCAGACAATTTTTTAAAAATAGTCTTTGATTTCTTCGCCCACCTAACAAGGTTTCCTTACAGTAGATCCTTATATGACAATGCTGGATTAAGCTGTAAAGATTCAGTCCCCCTTTTAATTTCCTCAATAAGACAGAAATGGCCATCAGATGGCAGCAATTTTATTGCCCGTCTTTTGTTACAGGACTAACTGTTTAATTCAGGTGTGTGTGGCCTCAGCAACCACAATAACAATAGCCAAAACACAGCTGGATTAATCAGTTTGTACAGTAATGAAAGACATAAATCAATGGAGTAAGCCTTAAAGGAATAGTACACCCAGAACATGATTAGCCTTGATTTTCTACTCACCCCATGCTGAACAACACTCTGGAGTACTTTTTTGATATCTCAAATGCATCTGGAGATCTGGGGAGGCTTCTTGCTGTCTGCTGACATTCAAATAATGGAGGTCTATACTGCCGAGACAGAAAGGTCCATAAAGTCCACAAAAACGTGTCAATATTCCTCCATACTGCTCGTCCAATGTATTCCAAGTGTCCTGAGTGGGTAGCATCCAGAATTTACTCGAAACAAAGTCATTTAGGAATGTTTTTAGAGCATAAACAGTAGTGTATAGGATTTCCTGAAAGCGAAAGCTTGCACGCCCTACGGAAACCGCGGCAGACCAAACCAGATGAAAGTGCGATTCAGCTCGCAAAGAACTCATGCTCTTCCTCAACACTGAAGTGCTCAGACATTTTTCTTTCGCTGTTTCTTTCTTTGCACAGGTAAACAGCACATTTCTTCTTCTACGCTTGCATTATCGGCAGAGCAGACGCTGAATCGCGCACTTTCATCTGGTTTGGTCTGCCACGGTTTCCGTAGAAAGCGTCCTGAGCGCGCTTTCAGGAAATCCTATACACTACTGTTTATGCTCTAAAACATTCTTAATGACACTGTATTAGCGACCATCTGCTGAGGCAAACTGGGAGTTCAAGGAGATAGAAGCAGACATAAAAAATGAACACAGAAGCACTGATCTATAAATACTTTTCATGTTAGAGAAGATAACAGTAATCTAGCTCTATAGGTTGCATCTGTCTAGGAAAGAAACAGTTATGCGTATCAGCTCTGAGTTGGGTGAAAGAGAGAACATAGAGAAGAAAAAGGACTAAACACTAAAAAAACGGGCTGTACTCTAACATCTATAATGGAAGTAGGTGGCAGCAGCCCATCTGATGCATCCTTCCAGGATGTTGTCAGAGCTAAATAATGGGTCAAAAATAGAGTTAGAAATTGAACTGACAAACACTGCAGAATTGAAGTAGAATGAATGAATTATCCAATGCAGGTCCAGCAGATTCCAGAACAGTTTCTTCCCCACTGCCATTAGACTGCTAAATGTTGTGTAACATGGGTTAAAAAAGCAAACTCTGAATGTTGGAACTGTAACTATAGAGTCATATGTTTACATCACTTTTTTTTTTTTCACCACAGTGTTTTTTTTTCATCTCAATGTTTTTATCACTGCTTTGAAAAATGAAATAGCTGGACTTAACAAAATTTCTTTTTGTATACACTTGTGTGTACAAAATGACAAAATAAAACCTGTCTAAGTCTAAGCAGGGTGATGAAAATTGGTTCCTATATCTTCCAGCAGCCTAAGTCTATAGCAGCATAACTATAGAGATAGCCCCCTGTCCCCAACTATAACTTTAGTCAAAATGAAAGTTTTAATAGCCTTGCTTTAAAAGTAGACAGTATTGTCTGCCTCACAGACTAAAAACTGGTAGTTGGTTCCAGCAGGGTTATCGAGGAGCCTGATAACTAAAGATCTGCCTCCCCATTCTATTTTTAGAAATTCTAGGAACCACTAGTAAACCTGCAGATTGAGAGCAAAGTGCTCTGTTAGGAAAGCGTAAGGGTACAATGGAATTTCTGATTGAAGATGGAGCTTGGTTATTTGGCAGCACTTTGATGCACATGGGAAAAATGACGGCTTTAAATTCTGTTTGAGATTTAACAGAAAAGCAAAATATGATCACCATTTTTTTTTATTTCATCAGGTCCAGCAGACTCTGGCTGGAGCTGGAACACTGATAGGGAAGGCTGGCTCTGTTCTAAAAGAAAACTCATTTAGAATCTGTAAAGATTTTTTCACACATAATAATTTTATAAAAATTTTTGTTTATTCAGGTGAACAATATCAAAAGTGTTGAGAAGTTTTTTGAAAACAACTTTAAAAGTGTCTTCAGTCAGAAGCTGTACTCCAGGCCTGGTGCAAGACAGACCACTACAGAGGATCCTATCCTGCCCACAGCTATCAACAACTGAAACTCAATGAAAACAAAATGAAAGTTTTAGGCGAAAAAAAAGTAACAACCTATAGGTTACTAAAACTTTTATTTTCCCCATAATTAGAGGAGCCTGATAACTAAAAGCTACAGTGTGTAACTTTTAGCTACATTATCTAGCGGTCAGACTGCAGACTGCAGTATCATGAACATCTCCCCCCACCGCTTCTCCCCCCAACAGTACATATAGTATTTCATTAGTCTGTGAAAGAGGACTTTAGATTTCATGTAGACTTAAGATAATAGATATGATCTGCATTATTTTTTATTTCTACATCTGGCTGGAGCTGACATTTTTAGGGAAGGCTCTCTGTTCTAATCACTCATTTAGAATCTGTTGGATTCTGCGCAAATAATAATTTTATAAAAAATGTCTGCTTCCATTCAGGTGAACAAGACCATGGACAACATGTTCAGATTATAAATAACAAAAAGTGTCTTCAGTCAAAGCTTCTCCAGGCCTATTGCAAGGACCACTAAGAGGCTGAGCTGCCCACAGTATCATGATGATAAAAATAAAACATAGTTATGTATAATATATTACATTTCTGACTGTTACTATCCCTGTAATTATTACACACTGTAGGGAGCTTTAAGTATTTTGTTCTGAATTGAATAAAAAGGGGAGTGGTGTTACATGCTTAAATATTCCCACAATCTGCAACCCAGGTGGTTTTAATGTATAGGTTTACACAGATTTTCTGGTCACTCACATGTAACCCATTTTTATCTAAATTGGACAGCTTCAGAGCAGTTAATAAGTAAATATATATACAATTACTTTGTTAATTTATGTTCGCTCTTTAGAGTCTGGGCTCCATTATATCATGGTCAATTGTAGGGTTATAGTGCCATCTGCTGGAATAGTAAAGGAATAACACACCAATGGAAAGGATACCTTATCCAAAGAATTTCCAAACATTTTAGCCTCTGACCCGAAAAATAACAATGCAAAAGACTGGCAACCACCTAAAAATACATATAATTACCTACATTTTTAAGTCATTATTCTTTGAAAATAACAATTCATCATTTTCATTTCATTTCTTTATTTTC